>JADDOH010008036.1:0-22794 GCA_016648135.1 Agrypnia vestita | reverse complement strand
AGCCATGAGAATTATTTTGAGATGTAATACATATACAATAATTAGCGATGTGGTAAAACAGCTTAGTTAATAACAGTTAAGTAACAAATAACACAAAATGGCTTGGTCTTGATTTACAAAATCAAAAACCGATTAGTTCCGTCACATATGTATAAAAATATGAAATATAATTTTGAGGTCCACGCCTACGAGAAGTCGGCGTGATTTTAGGCTTACACAAACAAAATAGTTTAGTGCAGGAACGCAAAATAGTTTATATTACAAAGGTTTCAAATTGTTCAATGAACTGCCAGAAAATGTGAAGGAAGTAAGTAGTCTCACTGCTTTTCGTAGGTTATGTGCGCAACACGTGAAATGTAAGTTAGATACGTATGATCATGTTAAGTTATTGTATGTTTTTTTAAGTTTATGTACCTAATAGATGTATTTATTTACAATAGAAAACCAACAAATAAAAAAAACTTTTTGATTATGTTATTATAATTATATTATATACGAATATGATAAGTGGGTTTGTCTTCTTTATAGACGTATGCTTTATTTTTTTTCTGATAAGGGTCCATTTAAGAAACCGCATTAACGAGTGGCCGGAGGTTTTCGTAATTTTCCTTCCGGGTGTTCGCCGTGGGTCGGTTTGTTTTTCACCACCCCCGATGGTAGTCCACGGCTGCTGAAGTGTCTCTCTGAAGTTAGTATTCCGCGCGGGAGTCGCTTGGCCTTCGGGCCGAGCTGCGTCTGCCGCTTGCATTTTAACGTGTAGACCAGCGTTTCCCGAAAGGTGGTCCGCGGAACCCTGGGTTTCCGTGGAAGGTCGGCCACAAGGGTTCCTTCCGCATTCCGTACGAGAGTTAAATGAAACGTTCATAGAAAAGTAAACTCAGCTGTGGAAAAAAACATACATGAGCATTTAATAAGCCTTAAAAGACTATTTCCCGGAGAAGTTACAGGACGTCGACTGGTTACAGAATCCATTCGCAAATCTTACAAAACCATGGATGTGACAAAATTTGATCGATGTTAAGTGTTCACCTTCTCTAAAACATAATTCGAATCTGAAGATTATCTGAATGACTTTTGATTGGACTTAAAGACAGATATCCTGCAATCGTGGAGAAGGCTATCATCTATGTGAGACTAGTTTTTCAGCTTGCGCTTACAACAAAAACGAGTACAGAAACAGACTGAATGCAGCTCTAGATCTTCGCATTCAATTGTCAGACATTAAGCCTAATTTTAGTGCTATTATAAGAAAATATTTGAAAATTTTCATTCTTCACATTAAAATCCATAGTTACATTGTATTGCTTTGCACTTACAACACTTATAATAATTATTTTTCATTTGTATTTTTGATCTTTCTTTTCAAGCCAAACATTACATTTGTCAAACTACAAGGTAATCTTTTTTGTTATAAAAATAGGGTTCCGCCAAGAAAATTATGATCAATTGGGGTTCCGTGACAAAAAAAATTGGGAAACTCCGGTGTAGACACTCTCCATGCGCGTGGCTAAAAGTAAAAGTTATTGAAATATTCTCGATTTCACGGTTGGTGCCTTTCGTAGGATTGTTCATTGCAATTATTTACATAAATGAGAGTAATTCCGTAATAATAATACACGTGAATATATCGACAATAATTTCTCAATATTTTTCTCGTCCTAGTAAAATTCTATACTATTTTAATCGGCTATTAGGTCATTTTTGGTTATTCATTGCGAATTAAATTAAACACAAATTCGCTTGCCCATTATTACATTTTACCACGACTCTATATGACACTAATTATATTTTATTTTAATTAAAGAAACACACAGAGAGATTTTGATACATTTGAGTACATTTATACAAGCAATGGTTTTGTCAACTCTCTAATTAAGAGTGTCTTTTGAGTAAGTATTAAAAAGAATACGCATTAATAAATAAAAACAGAAATAATTTTTAAAATGGCAATAATTAAAAAAAAAACACAAAACGGACAAAAAAAAAATTTGAACGTTGAAAATAATGTCATACGGCAGGTATACATAAAAACAAGTCATACGGCAGCTAATAGAAGGTGTGTATATTGATGCGGACTTTTTTCTGAAGGGGGAATACACCTACCTACGAAGCGCGAAAAAGGCAGTTTTTGTGATTTTTTTAAAGGAAACCTATATGAATTATGTTATTGGTATCATTTTTACATGAAGTTACATACTTTTAAGAATATGTTCAATTTTTTTTATTTAAAAATATTCAACATTGGCGGAAAATTCTTGGGTTCTGTTGACTGCTGAAAAAAAGATCCTCCGCGGTGACCACTCCCATTTCATCTGTAATTATTAGAATAAAAAAAAAGATTATCAAAATTGACACTGTAATTTAGTCTTTGACGTAGGGGTTTTTGAATATATTGACTTTTGACAAAATGGCGAGCGTTTGAATTTAAAATAGCGATTTTTAGGGAAAAATTCGGGTTTATTATGCCGATAAAAAAAACTAAGTCACTTTAAAAAATTCCTGCGACAAAGACTAGATAATTATGTATAGAATAACCACTAGAAATTTCAAGTTGATCGGTTCAGTGGTTGCCGAGATATTTTGGTCACCGATTTTAAACATTGTTTCGAGTATAACGCGTTTGAAAATTGAGCAATGGATAAATCGCGAAATTTTTCAACTCACATAAAATCGTCGATTCCAGGTCCATAATATAAGTCCTCCACCTCGCTTAGAATTCCCATATCATCGAGCACTGTACACAAACATAATAAAAATAGGCCTATTATAAAAGAGCCCTACTGGCAGCTACCTGCGTGTGGCGCGGCGCATAATCAACAAAGGGATGCCACTGTTATCAGCTACAACTTTATTTTTTTGAATTTTTGCTTGAAATTTTCACCAGAAATTCTTAAGACCTCAAGCTTTAAGAAAATACAAAAAATTTAAAATCGTTTTTTTCGAACTTTCTAGGTAGGTATTCCCCCTTACAGTTGTTTAAAGAACTGCTAAACACATCCACCCTATCAACGTCTTGACGGCACAACTGGCTATATAAACTGAAAATCGTAGTGATTGCGTTATTTTGACCGATGTTCAACACATACGGATCCGCATTTAAATTAATCCGCATTATTTAATTACTCCCTTTATATTAACTCGTGGCGTCTGCTTGCTTGCTTGCCGGGTGAAAAAACTTTGGATCGATTTTTAACCCTTTCCCCGTGATCCAATCGAGCTGAAACTTGGCAAGTAGATTGGTGGCGACGATCAAGAAGATCTATAAAATTTTCGTTAAAAAAAATTAATAATTATAGTATAATTTCGGATTTTTAGAAATTTTATTCGTTTTTTCAAATTGGAATCATTAGAAAAGTTTGATTACGGCGCGCGGCCCGATAACGTCGCGAAATACTTTCTAAATTTGAATTACTCCGTCGGTATACATAATAGGTACTTCACTACGAATGTCGAAAAACTAAATTGACTGACAAATGTTTTTAGTGCTTTTAGTGACTGACAAATGCATGAAGTGTCTTATTAAAGCTCAAAATATCTGACATTTTAGAAATATATTAAATTCCTGTAAGTTTAGTGTTATGTTATATGTTTTAATTCGTCTTTAATTGTTGTTATATTTTACAAAGAAAGGGAGTTTAATAAAAACTTGGTTTTTATGGGTTACTTTTTTTTCCAACGCAATGAGTCGCTCTTCATAATCTCTCAAAATTCGACTTTTCCCTCCTATATTTAACGTTACTGAAGTATTTAATTTATTATTTTACATTAATATTCAAAAATACTTATTTGATCTAATTGTTTTATTTGTAAATTTATAAAATCTGAAATATGCTAAATTTATGATGATAATTTATTGACGGCAGACGACAGAGCTTTGCGAGTCAAATGGTAACCATTACCCATGCATCTTAAATTTAAAAAAAAAGTACAATAGGTTTGAATTTACTTGGTATCGTGGTTCAGTGAACCAACATATTTTTTGTGAGTACCAATCGTGCATTGACATTAAGCTTGAATTAAAATTCATATTAAATGTCATATGTTCTTCTAAGAGTAAGAATTTATTTCGTTTCTAGTAAATATTTCTCATGTTAAGAAGCTACGACCTTCCTGTCCGCCCCGCACGCGGATTCTCTTCTTGAAAAGGTAGCCGGGACATTAGGTTTTTGCTTGGACCATAAATTTTCCCGCGCTGGAATTATTTTCCCGCGCTTATCCCATTTCCCATTCGGCGCCGTTCCTTTGTTCCTACTCTAACGAACTTTTTGATTTACAACGCGTTCGGTTCGGTGCCGCGCGTCACCCGTGTATTGCTCACTTTAATTCGGCAAGAATTAAAGTTAGCGAAATTATTACAAAAACGAATATATTACGAAAACGCTTTCAGAAAAATAAATGAACCTGTCAAGCGTTAATTTAAAGTCAGAAAAGATAACGTAGTAGGTACATATTTGCCCCTATTCTCAAGATAATAAGATTGTTATACTGTCCTATCACAAAATAGACGACACCTGTCAATCTTTTTTGGGTCTCAATCCAAGCACTCGATCTGTCAAATATTAATATTTATATCATTATAGCGGAGATATTGGCTTTAATTTAATATTTGGACTTTGGATGTTGAAACGTATTTTGTAAGGTAATAATCATCACGTCGAAGTTGACGAAGTATATAATGTGTTATAATGGGGGCCAAGACAGGATTGTTATGATCCGAATACCAATAAGAATAGATCCAAGTGAAGTTACTCCAGCTTACATGGCCAAAATACTCGAACAATTTTTACGATCGTAGTAGACTCAGATATATTTTGTGAAAAATTGTAGAAATCAACCCATATTAAATTTTTATAGAATCGAAAACTGAACTAACTAACTAATTAACTTACCATCACGCCGTTTCCCCGTGGGGGTAGGCAGAGAGGTTAGAGCGCCACACTCTTCTGTCCTGGCATGCAACTCTCGCCTCATCCACATTCATACATCTTCGCATGCAAGCTCGCCGGTTGTTGAGGCTTCTAACGGGACCATCTTCCAGTTTCTGGTTAATCTGGTCATGCCCTCTCTTTCTGGCGCCATCAACACTTGCATTATATATCTTTATTACCATTTTTTCCCATTCATTCGCTCAACATGCCCAAACATCGAAAACTGATCGAATCTAATTCCACACAAGAATTACGCTTATTAATTAAATAATAATATATATTATATTGTTTCGCAAATCCAGGCACGGCGGGGCCGAGATCCCGGAGCGCCGAAAGGTCTCAAAAATTTATTTTCGCTAAAATAAAAAGTAAATACATGTAAAGAGAAAAAAGGAATTGACAATTTGTGACAATATTATACATTAGTAAAGTTAACATTGTTAGCAAAATTATTCAAAAACCGAACTTTGACGTTGCTCAGTGTTGTAGGTACCTACTCCTTTAAATAAACTGAATACGTTTTTGAAAGCTCATTGCTCCAATTAGGGGTTTAATGATCTATTAATTGACGCTAAATAAATTCCAACCGGCTAGACAAAGAACCAAAATTCAAAAACAAAAAGTGCTGTTATCCTAAAAAATAAAAAAACATTTTCAAAACCCTTAAGATTTTTAAATAGCAATAATTTCCTTGAATTTTCTAATCGTCTTTTGAAAACAAACCATTATTTTGATATTAACAATGGTTCAGTAAATTTGCATACAAATAACATAAGCTTACAGTTAGATAAATTATAAATTTTAGAAATTAGAAAAAAGTGCTAATAGCAAATGAAATATTATAAATAATAATCAAACCCTTTTTGCAAATTGTTACATTTTAAATTTGTTTTTACATTAGTTTTTAATTAGTTATATATTTATTTTTTGTTTCTGTTGACGTCTATGCTGCCAATTTTAATTTTTAGTATACGTTGTGTCCTAATGAAGGGATCATTGGCCCCGAAACATGTTGATTATTCAATGTGTTTTCTTTTTATTATTATAAATTATTATTAGTTAAAAATCTCTGCATGGTTATTTTCTAAGTTACTTAATCTTACTCCTTTTGGACAAGTTTTTCTTTTCAAATAAACATAATATCTAATTAAAAATTTGATTTGTCCCTTGTTGCTGAAAATGACACATTTTATCGAATTCGGAACACTAATTGGACGTAGTTATGCAGAAAGCATCCAACCCAATGAACTGCGAAAACGGCTTCTAAAGATACGTCGATATTTAATTCATTATTGCATCCTTTTTTGCGTAGGGTTTATTATAAAGATGCTTTTTTTTTGTTTTTAATTTAATTATAAGAAAAACTTTTATGTACGAAGATATGATGCGTTTTACAAATTGGATTCTTTCTACGAAAATGTACGAAAAACAGCACTTATTTTTTCTATGTTGGTTTTTTGTTTTATTAATTTGATAAAGCATGAGTAAAAAATATTATCTGAGGCATAGAAAACATACAAATCCCTTAGATGTTTTCTACAAAATTATTATCGTGTAATAACAGTAGAATTAATAAGTTGCATAATGTGTCCATACCACATGGATGTTTTTGACAATATTTTTGTTTGCCAAGAATTTGTAGATTTGAAGCCGCAGAAAACAGTCAAACCACTTTTTTGAGTTTAATTAATTTAGCGACGATGATAGTGATGGTGAAACAAAAATACTTATTGAATTTACATAAACTATAGCACTTACTATAGAGCTTGGACGTTTTCAGCAAATAAAGATATTGTATATATCTATAATTCTCAATTGTCTGTTAGTATAGATCATACTTAACTACTTCAAAAAAATTAATATAGGAATTTTTTTTTTTCCAAAATTTTTGTTCTATTTATATAATTTTTTCCTTTGTAAGTGATTATCCCTCACCACACACAAGAACCATGATTCTTTTTGGTGTCTAATAACATATATAATAATTTGATTATTAATATCTATCATTATTGTAAAAAAATCATGTGTTTATCTATTAAATAAATAAAAAAAACTGTTCAAACCCGTACATAACTCATTTTTAGCATTTTGCGGGTTGGATGTTTTCTGCATAGCTATGTCAAATTTAACTATTTCATAATATATAATTGCTTAAAATTTAATCATTTTATTTCTATTTATTTCTAAACTTTATTTATTTCTAAACTCTTAGCACTTTGAAATAAGACTTTGGCTATTTAGTGGTTTTTTACACATTGTTTTCCCACAGGGGTAGGCAGAGAGGATAGAACGCCATATTCTTCTATCCTCTGGCACATCACTTTTGCTTTGACCACATTCATACATCTTCTCATGGAAGCTCTATGTTGTGTTGACGCTTTTAATGGGGCCATCCTTCAATACTTCTAGTATCTGATCACACCAAGTCATTCGTTGCCCTTTATTCCTGTTGCCTCCAACACTCGCCCCATACATTTTCTTAACTATCCTTTCCTCGCTGATACGTTCTACATGACCAAACCATTTCAGCACTCCTTTCTTTACTCAAACTACAGCCAGCATTACATTCACTTATAATTTGTTCATTCCTCACTCATCAACCAAAGATTTTCCACACAAGCGCCTTGGTGAACGACATTACCATCTTTAGCCCTATGCAAATCAATTATTGAACCATTTTTTTTAGTAAAAATTTCCCTAAGGTAATATTTGTTAAATAGAGCCTTCTTTGAGCCCATATTTACAATGACCGCTTGCTATTTGAGAAGCAACTGACTTGTGTGCTTTGACCCGCAGGGACCCCGAGAACAGCCCCGTAACGTATTCCATGACAAGCCTGCTGGATTCGCGCTCCCAGGGCCTGTTCGGAGTGGACACGCGCTTGGGCACTGTCACCACCTTGGCCCGCCTGGACCGGGAGCAAGTAGATGTGCATTATTTCCGAATCACCGCCGTGGACGACAGCTTTCCGCCCAGATCCGGGACCACGACTCTTCAGGTGGGTTCATCTTTATTACTCCTATATTAGTGAATCCAATCCTGAGATAAAATTACAGTGTACTTTCATAAATGTTCACTTATTTAAAAAACGTCCAGGAAGTTCAAAATGATCCGTTAAGAAAATGGCTGTATTTACTTGTTTTCAGCTTCTCCAAACACCACGGAAATATAAATTAAGTATATTCTGTTCACCTTTTAAGGTGAACTGAATATATTTCTTCTCAATCTGCCGACATTTGAAAAACTTGCACTAATCAAACATACAAGAACAATAATTTTGGATCATTATTTTTCAAGATGAATCTAATCATGACATTAGTGATTTTTTTTTCTCTCCTGAATTTTCTATATTATGATATTTTCAGGTTAATGTATTGGACTGCAATGACCATACCCCAGTATTTGAGCTTCAAGAGTACGAAGCTTCCATCAGAGAGGGCGCTAGTCAGGGGTCCACTATCATCACCCTGAAAGCCTCCGATCAAGACTTTGGAAAAAATGCCGAGGTAAATTCAGCAATCAATTATTTTTTAATACAATTTTTAGTCAATCTCTCAATCCCTTCACGCGCTCTACAGAGGAATCATTCAATTGGGTTAAGATTTGTGTGTTTAATTGATCTATCATACAAGCGTTAGTATATTTATATCAAATTTCGAACACCAGTTTACTTACATTGATTTGTCAATGGTTTTGGATGTCTATACTTATTTGTTTTGCACATCAAAGGTACATAATATTTTGAGAAAAAATTCTGAAAATACAAAAAATTATGTTTTAATCCTAAAAAAATACATTGCATTAATAAGTAATAGAAAAAATATACTGCGCTGATCTTTGTATTTTTTGTCCATTAGTGTTATCTATCCTTTTCATTTAAAAATCTTTTATTGACAGGTCGAGTACTCTATTGAGTCCGTAGCATCTGAGGGCGAGTTGAGTTCTGCTGAAGAAGACATCGCAGCTTTTAGGATGGACCAGAAGACAGGGATTTTGTCAACTAGATCTCAACTGGATCGAGAGAAGGCTTCGAGATACACTGTGATCGTTTTAGCCTCCGACCAGGCTAGTCCGGTCACCGACAGGAGGACTGCCAGGTAAACATGAGACAAGCTTTTAACGCATGAATAGCACAATAGATATTATTAATTTACCTCTGTTTCATTGATTTTACATATTTCTGATTTATTTTCAGTGCGACTGTAATTGTCCGAGTTTTGGATGATAATGACAATTACCCACAATTTAGTGAGAGAACATATACGGTCTCGGTCAATGAAGACGTCAATCTTGCTGATAATCCTGTCATAGCCCACATAAGGTAAATTAGGTGTAATATATGTTAGATGGTGCTGGATATCACCATTAATGAAAAATTAATTATTTATTGTAATTAACTATGAATAAAACACAACGTTGTTTACTTCACAAATGACACTTTAATTAAAATTTTTTAATGTTTTTATTACTTACTGCATCATCTTCAGTCATCCGTATTCTGTACTAAGCAATATTGCTATTTCTGTATCTTGACAGTTATTGTATAATATTGTGACGCTGTTTTTTTGAGGTTTTATGTTTGACAGGTTTGAAATTAATTAATTCAATCAATTAGAAAGCTCATTATTTGTAATTGTGAATAACTTAATGTTTGTTTACGTTTTAGAGCTTTCTGATTGATTGAATTCATTAATTTCAAACGTGTCAAACATAAAACATCAAAATTGACGGCAATACAATGTTATACATACCTGTCAAAATTGGGATAAAGATCTGACATCTCAATATTGCTATTTTCAGAATAGCACAGTATATATTGTAACGAGCTGTTCGTTGACATTTGACAGTTCCATAGAAAAGTGTCACACATAGATAACATAATAATAGTGTCACATGCGCAGAACGGCGGGCCGGTATGCCCAGTGGTTGAAATAAGAACTAACATGATTAAATAAATAGCGAAGAAATGGAAGGGAAGGTTCTTATACCTGAGTAGAAAAACAAAAGAGAGCTGTTCTTTTGTGTTTGAACAAAAAAATAGTGTAGGATTGCAAGCGATTGTAAAATGTCAGAGATGTACAAGCGATAATAAAAGATTTATTTTACGAGTTGTGCCATTTCATTTTCGAGCGAGCCACGTCACGTAACAATATTACTGAAGATGATGCAGTAAGCATCGAAAACATTTTATTTTTTTAATTAAAGTGTCATCGTGTGAAGTAAACAATGTTGTATTTTATTCATAGTTAATTACAATGAACTTCCACAAAAATTCATAATTATTTTATTAATGAAAACATTTATTATATGCGGAACGTAATTGTATTTTCAGAGCAACAGATGCAGATTTGGGAGCTAATGCCGCCGTTCGATATGCTATCATTGGTGGTAACACACAACTGCAGTTCTCTATCGATAGTCTGAGTGGAGATGTCTCCCTTGTCAAGCCGTTGGATTATGAACTCATGCGTAACTACAGACTCGTCATTAGAGCACAGGGTAAGGCTGGAAAACTTGAACATGCACTAGAAATTATTTTAAAATCACGTTAACACGTTGGTTCCTTAGACTTCTGACATTATATTA
This sequence comes from Agrypnia vestita, assembly GCA_016648135.1. NCBI lineage: Eukaryota > Metazoa > Arthropoda > Insecta > Trichoptera > Phryganeidae > Agrypnia > Agrypnia vestita. The sequence goes on along the minus strand of JADDOH010008036.1, from coordinate 12,280 downwards.
ATATTACATTACACAAATGAACAGATGGTGGCAGTCCATCCCGATCCAACACAACTCAGCTGCTGGTTAACGTGAAAGATGTCAATGATAATGCTCCGAGGTTTTACACATCTCTCTTCCAAGAAGCCGTCAGCGAGAGTGTTCCTGTCGGTTACAGCATTGTTCGGGTAAGACGTACAGCCTAATGTTTAAGTTTATAGGAATGCTTAAGTTCAAAATGTAGCGTAAAGTGCACAATAAATATAATGATTTTTTTAAAAAGGTACCAATATTAAAAAATACATGTTCTCTAAATAAAAAATGTTTCGTGTCATACACTGTAGTTTCTAATTTAACATTAAATTATTTTGTTCAAAGTAGCTTGTTGGTCTTGTGGTTAGGACTCTCGCCTCGTGATCCAAAGGTCGCAGGTTCGAATCTCACTCCAGACAAGCAAGTCCATAGCACAAGCGTTTAGCTTAATTTGAAAATAGTAAGAATATTGATGTGACACGAATTCCGTGTTCGCATCTCTATTTTTTTTAAAAAAAAAAAAAGGTCATCAGATAATAAATGCATAAAAAAATTAATTTCTGAGAAAATAAACCCAAGGCCAGTTCTTGGTTAAAATATATGTAATATATTTGATAAAGTATCTTACAGTTAAACATTCCAACAGCAACATATCCAGAACTTTTAAATATTCCAACTGCAACATATCCAGAACTCAAACCAATGGTCTTTTAATTTGAAACAATATTTGTGTTCATTTTCCACAGGTTCAAGCTTACGATGCTGACGAAGGTGCTAATGCCGAGCTCACCTACAGTGTGAATGAACGAGATCTGGCAACTATGGGTGGACTAGAAAAGTTTTCACTGGGCATTGATCCTAGAACTGGATGGATTTACACCACCAGACAACTTGACAGGGAGGAACAATCCAAGTTCAACTTTCAAGTTAGTTCAATTTCAATTGTGGAAAACTTCTTAAACATTTTTGATAATTAATCACTTTTCACTTTACTCAATTACTTTGCAGGTTATAGCAACAGACGGAGGTGTACCCCCCCGTTCTGCCACGGCATCCGTAGCCTTGACAGTGCAGGACGTAAATGATAACGACCCTCGCTTCGAACCCCCTCGGTATGAAGCGAGCCTAGCAGAAGATGAACCTCCAGGAACACCCGTTGTTACAGTCACAGCAACCGATCCAGATGAAGATAATAGGTTATTTATCATTTATATTGATCCTATACCTACTGTGGTGTACTGAGTACACCACAGTACGCTGCGCGCCTGTAGCGGGCTGCTCATCTCCATCATCACTGTGGCACCAAGAAATATTATTACTTTATTGACCCTATATTATACTTTATTGAAATATTATGATATTTATTGAGTGGCTTACCATCACGCCGTTTCACCGAAAGGTTAGACAGAGAGGATGGAGCTTCACACTCTTTTGTTCTGACACACAACTCTCGCCTCATCTACATTCATACATCTTTGCACCCAACTCCTGATTGCTGAGGCTCCTAACAGGAGCCAAACGAATGATCCTTTTTTAATTCTACATAAACTTTACATTATTTCTTAGTTTGTTCATTCTTTACTCTATATACATATATGTAAGTGATCTCATTTCCACTGCATTCGGTTTAATTTCCTTACTCTTCTGCCAGCTCCAGGCTTAACTTCTATGCATCAGTGTTGGTAACAGAATTCTATTTTGTACCGCTAGCCTTGCCTCGGTAGACACATTTCTATCAGAAATTATTGCATTCAAAGCATCATTCACCTTATTTCCTGCACTTATCTCCTCTCAGTTTTCACTTTTCTATTGAACATACTTCCTAAACACGCAAACTCATCTATTTGTTCCAAACAAACTAGTATTTCACATGTTATCTTACTTTCCTCCTCAAATATCTATTAACAAGTCAAAAGCATACATCATATATCCTGCTTACTAGACTCAAGTCTTGTTTGCTATTTGCCTTCAACAATACTACATCATCCGCGTACAGCATACACTGCGTACAGTAAACAGCATAAACAGCAGCAGCATCTCTCATTTTCGCTCCTATATTTAGACACTTTTTTGTGATAGTTATATTCATGGAAAAATCAAAAATAATCGCTAAGAAGTTCCAGTTTCTGGTTTCTCAATATACAGACTTCAATAATTACTTATATTTCAATAATTACTTGTACAATAATTACTTATTCATAATTATGAAAATAAGTAACGTAATTTACTGTCGAAAATGTACGCACATGTTTATCGAATAAAACCATGAAAGCAATAACACTAAAGATATTGTATTTCAATATTTTCATTCTAAATATATCAAAGAATATAAAAATACTTAATTTTAAAACTTTTTATTTAAAAATAAGACTTTTTTAACAGATAAATAACACAATTAAAGCGCGGTTCGAAGATGACATTTGGAACGATTTTTTGTCTGATTTGCGCGGCAAATGAGGTTATTTGACAAATAAACTCGTATGTTCATTCAAAAACTTGAGATATAACCAATGATAAGCTTTAAAAACCCATGAACGCAGGTAAAATAGGCTGAATTCACATACGAGTAGAGGGAGCGCAGATCTGTACTCCGGCACCCGACTGGTTAATATACAAATCAATTTAACAGTATATGTCAGAGTAACAATCAATGTGTAAGATTAATCAGCATCGATGACTAATTAATTCCTCTATTTATTGTCAGGCTGCACTATGAGCTAACCAGCGGCAACACTCGAGGTCGTTTTGCAATAACCTCTCAAAATGGCCGAGGCCTGATCACTGTAGCCCAGCCGCTGGATTTCAAGCAGGAGAGGAGATATGTCCTGACAGTCACAGCCTCTGATTCCGGGGGGCGCAGTGATACTGCCATGGTTCATATCAACATAACAGATGCTAATAATTTCGCACCTGTTTTTGAAAATGCACCCTATACAGCTTCGGTGAGTGAAAAACTAACAATTGTAATGCATGTATGTAACTAATGCAAAAATATATATTTCTCCCACTTGCACCACCATTGCCTCCATATAAAAGAAGAAGACAGATGAGAAATGAAAAAGAGATGATCATCAAAAGCTCTCAGCGGTTGACCTATATGTCTCGTAGCTAGCAAAAACTATATTTTTCAAATTTCTGCAAAGTTTTATTCATTTTATTTGATTTGTATCAATAAAACAATTAAATAATAAAACAAAGCAAATAAAATAAATTTTTAATATTTCATATAAATTACATTCATGATAGTCTAACATTTTACAAAAAATAAGTCAGAAATATTGCCAACTGCCAGCATTTCACTCATAGTGTAAATAATATGTAATATTTTCTATTCAAAATTGAATGAAGATGACTCCCCAAAGTTTTTGCTACTAACTATGAGAAGACCCTTTGTACAGTTGTACAGTTACCACCAGATCTCAATTTTTATACATTTTAAGAGCGTGCCACAATGAAAGTAAGTATAATATAAATGATGTATTTGTAGGTATTTGAAGATGCGCCAATTGGTACAACTGTTCTTGTTGTATCAGCGACAGACAGTGATGTGGGGATAAATGCCCAGATAACATATTCCCTGGGAGGGGAGATCAGTAATGATGCCATGTCTGGGCTAGACCATGAGTTCACCATAAATCCGCAAACTGGAGCCATAGTGACCAATAAACTATTAGACCGTGAAACCATGAGTGGTGAGTATACGCATAAAACTTATTAATGTGTGTTGTATAAATAAAAATGTGTTATTATATTTACAATAAAATTTAAGTTATCATATCGACGGTGGAAAGGAAAAAATGACCAAGCGATAATTTGGCCGAAATTGAATTATATATATATTATATCGACGGTGGAGAGGAAAAAAAAGAAAAGGAAGGAAATTGAATTATATATAACTCATCTATATATATAACTCAATTTCGGTCAAATTGTCGCTTGGACATTTTTTCCTTTCCCCTTCGATATTATCTTTGGATTGTAATTTTCTTAAATAGAGTGTCTATATTCGAATTTTTTTTTAAATTTTACGAAATTGAAAAAATATTTCAAGTTTTTTCGCAAGTGAGAACAACAAATATGTCAATATCGGGTACTTTGAAATGTCGCGATCTTTGTATTAGCATAATATACAATGCGTTTTCGAAATGATTTCTTGAAATATGAAAAACAGACATTTTTCAGAAAATTAATGGCTTTTTCTCGAGTTTTACGATTCTTGGCGTATTTCGCAATCAATTCACGGTACCTTATGGAATCCCCCTTTTCTATACATATTGTGTCGCGATCCCTAAAATTGGGGAATCCTGTGTATGCTTTCTTCAGTTGGCTGCCTTGGTATGCGCGGATAGTTAAGTTTGCGACATTGGCGGCATTTGCGCTAATCCTCATACCTAAATGCGTTTTAAATAATTGTTTTTCATGTTTTTAAATTTGTCTTTAGTTCGATTTTTTTTCTAATCACTGTGTTTGTGCTATTAAAATGTTTAATTTTCTTTGTAAGAAGTTTTTAGTGACTTATCTTATTGTTTCACCTGTTTATTGACAATTGTATTTCTATTAACCGTGCATTGTTGGTTTGAGCCGGAAAAAAAAGGAATCAAAAGTTAAACTCGTGTGAAGATTGAAGAAGCGTTCCATAAATTCAAGTATAACTAAACTTGTTTGATTGTGGCCATCCATCCATGGAAAAAAAAGGTTTTTTCGCAAGTGATAACAGCAAATATGTCAAAATGCCGCGATCTTTGAATTAACATAATAAATATCGCGTTTTCAAAGTGATTTCTTTAAATATAAACATGAATTTAACAAAATTAACGGCTTTTCAAGAATTTTACGATTTTTGGCGAATTTCACAATCGCACCGCAATTTTTTTTGTACCTAAAATTTCGAATTAACGGGGTCCCCTATAATTCGAAATTTATTTTTTGGGTTCCTTGAATTTCGAATTAACGAGGTTTTACTGTACTACTGTTTAGGAAAATTACTGCTTACTTGGTAAGTTCGATGAAATGCAAGAGCGATTGGTTGTTTACGTTTATTTCTTCCCGGAGTTAAGCTCCGGGACCAAGTGAAAGTGTACTGGTTACAGTTATATGTAAATGAGGAACAATGAAATAGATGATGCAAATAGGTATACCTGTTACGGCAGGTACTTGACTAGTGTAGTGTCGCCCGTGTCCTCAGCTCGATGCCTTTGTTCTAGTATGTTTACGTTGCGTAGATTTTTATTGTGTTAATATAAACAAATCCCTGGGATGGACGATAGGTACATGGCACAGGTTTGGACAGGTACCGCCACAACTTCAAAGAATAAATAGTAATGTAATATTTGTAGGATATCTGCTGACTGTGACAGCCCGTGACGGTGGCTCTCCTCCACACTCGGACACCACAGATGTGGAGATCTCTATCACAGACGTTAACGACAATAATCCTGTATTTAAACAACCCATGTACTCAGCAAGTGTACTAGAAGATGCCCTACTCGGTAAGTTCATAGGAATTGCCTTCCGTTTATATTGCATTTATTTGCAATTGAGCTTATGATTAGAATTAAGTTTCATTCAAAGATTTTTTGTTTGGATATAGAAAAGTTATTTCAATATTCATGTTACTATTTAAATAAATTTATTTCTTTGAAACATAATGGCTCCTGATACATCCACAACAGTAACTAATACTCAACCTTCAAACTATATAGGAACTTCGGTGGTCCAGCTATCAGCTGTAGATGCGGATATTGGCCTTAATGGAAGAATAAGATTTGAACTCTCATCCAAGGATCGAGAAGATGGATCTTTTGTGATTGATCACGCTTCGGGTGTAATCAGAACTAATAAAGGACTCGATAGGGAGTCTGTTCCAGCTTATGACCTCCATGCTTATGCTGTGGATAGAGGAACTCCAGCACTAAGCACTTCTGTAAGTAAAATTTTTAGTGACATCAGTACCTAAACCGCAGCCAAAATATAAATATATACGTTAGCTGCTTTCTATTGGTAAGAACAGACCATTTTCCTGTAGATTCAGGAGGTTACTCTTGAGGAGTCAAAATTTTTAAACATTTTTGCATTTTAAGTTTTTCTGTTGTAGGTCATAGTTCACGTCCGAATAGAGGATGTGAATGATTCCCCTCCAGCATTTGCGGGCGACAAGTTGACGCTGTACGTCGCTGAGAATAGCCCCATTGGTACTACTGTAGGAGAGATACATGCACACGACCCTGATGAAGGGGTGAACGCAATCGTTCATTACTCTATTATAGGTATGATTTTAATACTCTCCAACCTGCCTAATTTTATCATTAATCTTTTCTTTTTATACATCTCACAATGTTATTATTAAAGTAAAACTATTGTTATCGATACCAATAGTGTTTAGAATTTCATAATTTTGCAGGTGGAGATGATTCTAACAGCTTCTCCCTTGTGACAAGACCAGGATCTGATAGAGCGGAACTCCTTACAATGGTGGATCTGGATTACGAGAGTCCTCGCAAGAAATATGAACTGGTCATCAGAGCTGCCAGTCCACCTTTGAGAAATGATGTTCATGTTGAGATTTTAGTGACGGATGTTAATGATAATGCACCTATTTTAAAAGACTTTCAGATCATTTTTAACAATTTCAAAGACTGTTTTCCTATCGGTGTTTTTGGAAGAGTTCCGGCATTTGATGCTGATGTAACTGACAAGGTAAATTTTAAATATGCATTGTGCATTAAGGAATCTAAAATGTACTCTTGCTTTATTTATTTATATGTAAAAGTGTTATATGGCATTTCACACATTTTTAATATACACATTTCATAAATTTTAGTTGACGTACCGAGTTCTATCAGGGAATAATGCAAACCTTGTGATGTTAAACCAGTCGTCTGGTGGTCTCGTGTTGTCGCCTCAGCTGAACACCAACGTACCCAGGCTAGCCACCATGGAAGTGTCTGTCACGGGTTTGTAATCACAATGATTATTGTTAACTAATTGCTACTTAAAAATCTATAATTAATTAATGTCAATTTCATATTATTATCTCAACAGATGGCATCAATGAAGTCAAAGCAATGATGCAACTGTCCGTGCGCCTTATAACGGAGGAAATGCTGTACAATTCTGTAACAGTTCGCTTGAATGAAATGACAGCTGAAGCTTTTCTTTCACCACTATTAACATTTTTTATCGATGGATTGGCTGCTATTATACCGTGTCCCAAGGAATATATTTACGTATTTAGTATTCAGGTATGTTACTCAAACATATGTACTAGAACTTCTCTATCAAAGTGCTTTCTTTAAAATAATAAATAACTTAAGAATAATAAAGAAGCTCATTGAAATAATCCACGATAAAATACTCGCTGGCAAGCTTCAACAGCAACAATGGTCTCATGAGACAATGTGACCTTTCTTCCAAACATATATGATACATACATACAGATGAAACACATTAATTTCACACAACCAATTACTGTCTCATGCAATCTGTTTTCTGCCTGAAACACCACTTTTTCCTCATCCGCATTCATATACCTTCTCATGAATGACCATCTTTCAGTATCCTGGTCTTTTGCGGAAATTCTCTAATTCTGATGCAATTGACATTTAAAATCTCATGTGTTATTAATAATTTTCTTCTCAGTCATTTATATCACATGACCAGGTATTGCACACTGAACCTGCAATAAATTTATTATTATTATTCCACTTGTTCAAAACGTTCATCGTCTTTTACCTTTTCGCACATTGTTTTTATTTGCCATAAACATAAAAATGAGGGGAAACAGGGTGTCAGCAGGAAGCAGATCTCATGGCACCGTAATATACGAGATTGGACAGGGATAAGGACGGTGGAAGAGCTTTTTCGAGCCGCTGGAGATAGGGAGATGTACTCTCAAGTGATAGTCAACATCGCGTGGGGAGGGTGGGGGGGGGGGGGGGCTGACACGACACTAGGAGAAGAAGAAGATTCATCTCTCACTATTGGATCACTTTTAAAAAGATAAAAATGGTTTGTAATAATTGCGTGCTTTATTAATGGAATTTTGTCGTTTTGCGTTTAGGATGATTCCGTAGTGAATGCGCAGATCCTGAACGTATCCTTTTCAGCCCGTAGACCTGATGCCACAGGGGAATCCCAATTCTATTCTCCTGTCTTCCTGCAGGAGAGGGTGTACCTGAATAGAGCTATTCTGGCCAGACTGGCCACCGTGCAAGTAAATATCTTCAAAATAATGATTATATTTTTTCATTTCAACATTTGGTTACGATTCTTAAATATTTCTATTATTTGTTCTAGGTGTTACCATTCGATGACAATATGTGCGTGCGAGAACCGTGCCTCAACTTTGAAGAATGTCTGACAGTACTTAAATTTGGCAATGCATCAGGATTTATTTACAGTGATTCTGTACTCTTTAGACCTATTTATCCAGTTACAACCTTTGCATGCCAGTGTCCCAGGGGTTTTACAGGTATTGTTATTTTTATGTATGTATTTACATTGTGACAAACTGAATTTTTATAAATTTCAGATTGTAAATGTCGGTCGCTGCTTTAATTTCTTTATTATTTTACTTTTAGTATTATTCTGAGCTCGATCAGTTTACTGAATTATTTTATTCACATCATGTTAGCTGTCACTATACATATTCAGTTTGTTTTTTTACAATTTGGTACATTATCTTCAAATATAAGCAATACCCATAGATGTCGCAGTCCGAAGCAAAATAAATTATTTAGTGGGTAGTCCCATAAATAATGTGTTTTTTTTTTTTATACTTCTTTTATTTTTCAAAATGAAGACAACATTTTTTTTAATCTAAAATATTCTCTCTTTCATTTTCTACAAATTGTCTTAAGTCTCACTTGTCGTACAAACTTGTCTACCGAATTCATATTTATTCCATCCAAATGATTTTGAGGACTCCGGACCAATGTTTGGCGAATTTGGTGGTTGAGATACTGTTTCCCATTCAAACTGCTCCAACCTTTGTCACCCCTGTGGCTGAGCATTATTCTGATGGAAGAACTTCTTTCGTCTTGAAGCCAAAGATAGTCTTTTTTTTTCTTCTAGCGCTGATTTAAGCCGCTCAAGCTCCTCACAGCAGACCTTCTTTGTTATTATTATTTTTTTATGATGTACGAATTTGAATTCATACAACATAACAGATAACGCCTTACATGAGTAAGACCTTTAGTCTGTTTCTCCTTTCCCCACCCACTGTCTTCGGCACTTGGCATTTTTGTAGAGAACTCATTTTTCGTCACCAGTTACCATTCAGTCCAGTAAGGCTCATTCCTGAGACGGACATTTTTACGAAGAAGAACACATATTCACTCTTTCAACTTAATTAAATTCGGAAAGTTTGTGGGGAACCCTATGACCCATTTTGCAAACTTTTACGATGGCACGCAGGTTGTATGGCCAAATCCAATGTTACATCTAGTGTTTAGCAAAAATGTATAAAATATTTATGTTAGCATAAATCATTATAAATAAACCCAAATTGTATGAAAATTGTCTTTTTCAGGGTCTAAGGAGCATTATTTATGTGATGCAGAAGTGAATCTATGCTACTCCAGTCCGTGTCAAAACAATGGGACTTGCATGAGAAGAGAAGGTGGACACACTTGTGTTTGTCCTGAAGGTTTTACCGGTATGTAAAATAATATCTAAGTTGTGTTTTCAACCGTACATGTTATAATGAATATTTTGCATGGAAATCTCTCCTTTTGGTAGTGTTGACACCTGACAAAATATTGCGCAGATGATATCTTGTGATTCTTGTGAAGAAGTACTGTGCAAAAATTCAAAACGATCGGTCCAGTAGATTTTGAGTTATGGCATACACGGACTTAAAAAATGTCAAGTTTCAGAAAAACGCTTTAAAGTTTTGCAAACTATAAAATTCTAAATAAAACTCGATAATTATTTTATACTTACACATAGTCATCGATGCCAGGTCCATACAGCAAAGAGCTTTCATCACGAAGATTTAGAGCATATTTTTGTCTAAAAATATTCCTAATATGTATTAAGTAAAGTATGTACTAAAAAATAGAAAAATGTTTAAGAGAAATAATATTTTTCTTGAATACTGAACAATTCACGTTAAGGATGGGCATTCAATGGACGGACTAGTTGAAATCAACCGTTGCGTCGACGAGTCGACGGTTTACGTTTATCGCATGGACTAGTTGAATTCGTAGACAGTGGACGATTCGAGATTCAATGTAGTGCATAGCAACGAGCGAAAGAAGGCATAACAAAACGTCTCCGTTTATTTCTCTCTCATCTCTCGCTGTCGACTTGTAGCTTAGACGCCATAGACGGCTCGACGGGTAATTTCATTTCAACTTTAAAGTACACGACCATAGAGTGCAGATCTGTGTACATGAACTATGACAGAGACTTGAAATTTAAATGCATGCGTAGGGTAAGAAAGGCTTAATAAGCTATTATCTATTATTTTTTACTTGATTTGTGCGATGTGCATGTGTGACGTTTCGGTGAATTCCCAATTTTGCGCTGTATAAAATAAAACAACTCTGTTTAATTATTTTATTTTTTATTGAACTAATATTTTACTGCTTACACCTGATATTGTTGTGTATACCTACTTCTTTCATTATTATATATAGAAAGAAGTATATAAAACAATATGTAAAAGCCTATAATGTGCGTAAACAAATAAATAATAAAATATTTATTTTTACATATAAGCACAAATAGCGGTTTTACTTTCCCCGAAACTATATTCCTTCGAACTTCTTTAAATTTTAAAAATTAACGTAATAAAAATAGCCAACGGTTGAGCCGTCGAGCTGCGTCGCGTCGAACCGTAGACAGTTGACCATCGTCCCGATGTTTAGATAGAACGTCAGCGTAACGAAGTTGACGCGTCAACTAGTTGACGATTTCAACTAGTTGATCGTCTCGTCGATGGACGGACGTGGACGGACTCGTTTCGTCGACGGTAAATACGTCGACGACCCATCACTAATTTACGTATGTATATGGATAGTGGCGCTTTGTATTACATTTTTAGGTCAAATATTATTGTGGATTTTGAATGTGTTAATACATAATATATATTATTGAAAGCTAATATTATTTTTATTGATAAAAAAATATTTTTAAGACACAACTCCGTACTGTTTTACAACCCTGCATATATAATAAGCTTATAATAATTCTATTATTGTTATACATAGCTTATTCTATATTACCTTATCTATAACATTGATAAAATATTTTTTATAATTATTCAATTTATAGTTTTACAGTATGAAAATATTTTATTTTATTTTCAGGTGTGAACTGCGACACTCCTTTGAAGACGGTGTCCAAATGCCCTCCGGGCGAAGTGTGCCAGGGAGGGTCACATTGTGCAGTGAGCCACGAGGGCGGTCTGCTGTGCCGAGGCTGTGCCACGGATGCCAACCACACCACACCTCTGTGTGAGCTGAAGGCGAGGAGCTTTCCTCGCTCTTCCTTCCTAACTTTCCCCAGTCTGCGCCAAAGGCACCGACTCCACATCAAACTCAGGTAAATATTTAGGCTCTCTTGATGTCAAACAGTGTACGACAAGGTAAAAATGCAACAAATAGAGTTATTTTATACTTATACTACGTAATTTATTTAGAGAAGAGAATTATTAGAGTATACATTTTTGTTGAGAATATACATTTTTTGCATAAAATACATCTTGTCTATTGGAAGTCCTTCATTAGTAGTGTACATGTGTTTGTGCATACAGCGTATAAATAGCCATCCGTTTTATTATATATTAATATTCAATTAATTAATACCTCTCAATATGATAATCATGCAAAAAAATGTCAATTACGTTTCCTCTCTCTGAAAAAAATACAGGAGCAAACCAAAATATGCCAACAAGATGATCACTAACTGCGATAGACTATTTATTCTTCAGCTTTGAAGACAGTCGAAGTCTGATTACAAAAAATTTTGTGCCGCCCTTTTCTGCAGATATCTTGAGAAGTTTTGATATAGTCCCTCCACGTCACAAATAACACGCGCAGGAATATAAACTGGTGAAACCCTGGAAAAATATGACTACAAAATTTACTAATCAATTATAACATCCGTTCATCCGATCCGTTCATCAGAAGAAAAAACTCGAGCAATTGTTTTTTCTTCTTTTCGTAATTTGGAGGTAAAATTCAAATATGTTTCTTCACGCCGGCGCGGGTGCAGTCTCATTTGTTCTCCGGGTGTGCAGGCTGACCAATGCCATTTAACGTCG
>JADDOH010008035.1:0-25763 GCA_016648135.1 Agrypnia vestita | reverse complement strand
TTTTAGGCCGGTGTTTGAAGAATCATGTACTCTTTTGGTACAAATTGATGACGACATTAGCCTCCTTTGCGGGCATAGTCAGCGATGTTACAAATTATTGTGCAATCTCATTATGCCTTTTCAGAGCGGCGTCCCACGATTCTGCATCTTGCAACATTTACTTTGGACAAATGTTAGAGTGTTAGTAACATATTTATAATATCCCAGCTATTCCATATGAGTGAATGATTTTTATATTTATTCTGGCCCTGTCTTTCTTACAGAGGACGAAATAGAAGTTAACGTTTTCTATCAAGGTTTTACAGCATTCAAGCATGGAAATCCTTCCAAAGACAAAGGGAACCTTTTTGTTGGTTTAAGTAGTTTGCGCCAGATGAGGTTAGGTGGTCGGTTTATTGACGACCCCGAGCAACAAGGAGGACCCCGCCTTTAAGGGGCCCTGCAGGGGCTTGTGCGGGTTCCACGCCCAAGTGCCGGCAATCATCCACCCCTCAGCCAGCTAGGCTAACACAAACCAGATATCCCCAATCTTTAGTTAGATTTCCCCATTCTGTCCTTTACTCGTCATTCTGAAGCTACTTGTTAAGCTAGATGTACCGAGGTACTCAAATCATAAAGAGTTAACTGAAGACCGGATTGCGCAATACTTATGCAATACAGTAATTATTATAATGCTACTAAGTAATTCATATAGAAATCCGTGTATTCAAATTTTAGCATAAACGGTATGAAATTCGCTTTGCATAAAAATACACCCGTTTGGAACGGAATTCTTGTACGATTTGAACCAATATCACACAAGCAATCGTGATATTTAATTACACATAATTATTCCGAACTCAAATATTCCCAAAATAAATACATTTCGATAGTGAAAATAATTAACCGTAATAGATAATATGAATATGATCCTTAGCTGTTACTCTTTGTGGCGGAATCCTCCTTCTGGTGCTGCGGGATGGTGGAATCTCTATACTTCGCCGCTGCAAGACCCGCTTTCTCTCAAGCTGGCAGCTCCTTTGCTCGCAACTGATGATCTGGAACTCGGGGCTCCGTCGGTAGTCTGTTGGGCAGCGCTCCCGCTCGCAAGTCTGGTCTCGAACTGAAGGGGGCTGAGTATATCGTGTTCGCTCCTTTTATAGTAACGATTTCACCATACCTCTGAAATCCACGCTAGTGCAGTGACTCATCCTATGCGCGATGACCTCACCGCCGGCGCTCGCCATTGGCCGGATTCAGTCATCAGGACGGTCGCCTCCGGCTCAACCCGTCGAAGGCAAAGCGCGCCTGTGATTGGTCCGTTTCGTTAAAATAACAGTAAAGCACCCGCTACACGCGAGACTTGCTGTTCCGATTCATAAATAATAAAGGCTCGTTCGCACCTACTCACAAGGTCGAGTCTATTAGGATTGGCAAACGATATTAATTTAACACAGAATTATATCTATGGTATAATAAAGATCTAAGAAATATTACTTGTATAGCTGAATATTCAATATTTTGTTAGCCTCTTGTAATACATAGAATCTTAAGAAGAAATATATCAGGCTTTTACTTTTAAACGATTCCAAACAGAAGAAATATATTTTTGATGTCCATACTTGACTTTTTTGAATATTATTATTTTAAGATTTTCTAAATTTATTAAATCTATCTCTATGTCGACCATCACAGCTTCCCCCTTATTTAGAGAGAGGAATGATCTATCAGACCAAGCCTATCTGCTAAATAACCCAATAGGATAGTATATCTCGTGATACTTATCAAGAGTTTCTAAAATTCCTTTTAAAATAAATCGTTGTTCTTTCCTTTCCCCGCGTACTATATTTCTATTAGGGTAGAATTCCTTTTCAATGGAATCCTTTTTGTGTATTTAAAGCTACTGTAAACCATCTGCCTATCATTCAAATGAAAAGTGTACAACTAACATGAATATAAGAATTGCAAGCAAAATTGGACTGTATCTATTTTATTCAATTGATTGGAAAGGTTCGATTCTCCATAATCGATTGAATGCCTCAGTAATCTCATCATTGTGTCTGCTAACCACTCAAGCTCCATCCTGTTATCAACACTTAAAAGGAACGCCCCTTCCCCCACTTTGTTATCCTCCTTGCTTCCCTTACAATGGTACACTCCTAGTGTTCACCACCTCGCAACTCTATACTACTTTCCCCAGCATATACCTCCCTTCCCCCAGAATATACTCCCACTAACACTCCCCACATCCCCTTCAAGCTATACAAACCAACTCAACCGAGTAAATATTAACTGTATATTTCTCCTATGAAATGCGAGCTACGATAAATCTGAAGTTCCAGAATTATGTTAACCTACGAATTAATGTACAACCTATTCATATAAACTTAACAATCAGCTTCCTAATATATAGAGCAAACCCTTCGATCTCAATATCTCCTGTACACGAGTAAACATGATGACGATGATACTTGCTATCCACTCTAAAAAGAAAAAGTGCAGTCCGCCTCCAAATTTTCTAATGACTAGTCGCAAATGAACAAGTCCCTTCAATAACCGTTGGACGTCGTTTCAACTAACTGTCCAGCTAACCCTCAAAAGAGATGCCCAAAGACGATGCATATTTGTTAAAGAAGTAGAGCTTCAACCATAACCCAGTTGTCAAGAAGGTTTCCAATAACTATTCCTTGCTATCCTACCATGGTGTACCCCGACAAGTGTTCACCATCTTGTAATACAATTCTTATTCCCCCTTCCCCCAAACTATACAACCTCTTCTATCTGGAACTCGTACAGTCCTATTTTAACCGAGTGAATGGTCAACCGTATATTCCTACTATAATTGCAAACCGCGACAAAATGAACTCTTGTACCTCATCTGAGCTATGAACTCTATTCATATGCGCAGTACATTTCCTATTATGTAAGATCAACCTATTGTCCCCAATATCCTACGTATACTGTAATGACTGCCACAATTTATTGTTGGTGTAATATGATGAAGAAGAGGAAGAAGAAGCCGCAAAAGTAGTGGATGACAGCAGAAGAAGAAGAAAATGAATCCATCGAAAGGCATAAGATAAAGAAGGAAAGTCACAACCGAGTGTAGTAGTAGATAAAGACGAAGAAGAAGTAGTCGAAAGATATAAAATTAGAAGACGCGAATGTAGCAGTAGGCAAAGAACAAAAGAAGACGAAGAAAAGACGTAGAAAACAGTCGAAAATTATAAGATATACGGAAGAAGACGACATGAATGTAGTTATAGGAAAAGAAGAAGAAGAAGAAGATGAAGAGAAGACGAAGAAAAACAGTTGATAAGTATAAGATAAACGGAAGAAGACGAAATGAATGTAGTTATAGGAAAATAAGAAGAAGAAGAAGAAAGAAAGGAGAAGAAAGAAGAAGAAAAGAAGAAGAAGAAGAAAGTAGAGAAGTAGTCGTAAGATATACCATAAGACGAAAAGTAGTTGCAACGTATTGTAATAATTGCTATTTATAGAAGAGAAGCATAAACGGTATGTATTCAAAGAAGAAGAAGACTAGAGTGAACATAACCAATAAAGAAAACCTTCGTACCGAAGAAGAAGAAGACGCTGTTGAAGTCAGTATAAATAAAAGGGGGAAAGAAAATATATATATGACCGTTAGCATATACGAATAAGAAAAAGACGAAGAAGAAGAAGAGGAAGAAAAGGGTAGGAACAACCTTTTCGATAATTGTAGAACTTAAAAGTATATATAACTATTATCCGTCTCAACTAACTTTCCAGCCAACCCTCAAGAGTGATATCTAAAGACGACGCATGTTTGTAGAAGAAGTGGATCCAGATGTCTAGAAAAGTTTCCCATAGCTATTCCCTACTAACCTGTCTTCCCCCAGATTTTTAAGCGTTTGTCAAATAATCAGGTGCGACTCCTCCGTATAACTGTAATATTATTCCCCCCAAAACTTATTGAAAACCTAAAACAACTTCTACTTATATGTATTCATCCCCATATTTCCCCCCGCTGATGAAAGAATCTCAAGTATATTCAACATTATAAAATTTTAAAGTTTTCCTTTAACAACGCGAACATGTTTAACGAAGTACACTGTTACAAATCAGAAGAGGTAAACCCTAATATCTGTACTAGCTGTAGTAGTCATCACCAACACTGATATCCACAGAAGATGTATGTGTGTAACTGAATCAAGAATTCCTAACGTATAATTCGGTTTGCTATACGACTGGAATCTATTCAAGATCCAAACGTCCAATCTTTCTACCTCAATCAAAAAGTAATGGCCACGACGACGCATGAAGGTGGATGAAGCTAATGATTTCGTTATGCTACTACTATTTAATCCACTAAAAATCTATTTTCAACATTTTTTTTTTTTCCAAAATGTTCCAGAAGAATTCAAAAGCTCTCCTGAAAAATTTCTTTTTTATTTTATTTTATCACTATTCAAAAGGATTTCTACATACACCCAATGTATAGTAAAAACAATAAATGCTTTATCAATCATAGCGTTACGACTTCTCAAAACTTGAAGAAACTCACATATCGTTAATTCCGGATTTACTTTTGTATTATTTCCAAGAAGATTGCGCCCAAAACCAAAACAACCCCAATATAGATACGTACGAAATTTGAAGTAGTGAGATGTAAACATTTAACAATTATCAACCCTGTATGTGAACCTTATGGTCATTAAAGAAGCCAACTGTCCTTCTACCAAATCTCATCTCTGTTATTTATTTCTACTCTGCCTATAAATACGCTATATCAACGTACATTATAATATAATATATATTAATGAAGATAAAACAATTTCAATTAACGTTGCAATGAAGCGAAACAAAGGAATATATAAAAAACAAGTCCAATTTTAATTATTTGTTACTAAGAGAATATATATTGCGCTCTCTATTACCGCTTCCTATAGACTAATACTAGCGAAGGCTCAAAACTTTCTCTGATTTCCGCTAGATGGCGGTAGTATGACCATTTTAATCATAGGCCGTCTTGTAAATAAAAATGGAAGCAATTTTATTCTTGTAATTCAAATCAAAATAATTTTAGATCAAAACAAGAAACTCAAATAATTATTTCGTGCAACAATACGCGTTTGTATTTATATTACGAACAAGTCTATCAATCCTGCATACAACAAAGAAATTATAATTAGTTTGAATAACCAGAACCGTATATAACTGTGTATAACAATTAAGAACACATTTAGATAATTAGAATAATTAAGAACCATAATAAATCAATGAAAGAAATTATTTATTTTTTTTCAATTAATTCAACAACATTGTAGATTGACATTTTATTTTTAAGGACAATTTGCAATATAACACCTTGACGATAAAAAGGTATCTCCGAAACATGCACGTGAAAGTTATCAAATAATATAAGTAGATTTGTACGGATACTATAATCAATTAATTTTTGTGTAATTATTATCTGTAAAAATTTAGCTGAATTTAAAGATCTTTTTTATTTTCAAATATAGAAACTCTTTTTAATATCCATAAGACAAATATATAACAAGTGTGGATTTATTTAATTTACATTAACCTTAATTTAATTAAAATTAATTTATATTAATTTTTAATTATGAAACCAGACGGATAATTATTAAAATATTTTTCGCATTTGTATCATAAAAGTACATAACCGAAAGAGAAAAGTAAATATTATAAAACATCGGACTTATATTTTTTTTTTTTTTTATAAAATAAAATATATATCAAATGTTCACATGGCAAAATCCGTTTAATATAATTCCTGTGTACCCGTATACTAAAAGTTTTCGTTTTTATATCTTCTTTTCTTTTAGATTCATATATTCTCGTGTTTATATTTTCTACTAAATTGTTATCCGGTTTTTATATTTATTTTTACTTTTATATTTTTCTGCTATTATTATTAATTACTATTGCATAACTCGCAAGCGAAAATATTTGCCACTGAACAGATTTTATCTAGCGTGGGTTAATTATTAGTTTATATTAATATAAGAAATTAAATTAAAACCGAATTTTAAGCTATCATAAACCCTCCGTGGCGCGCGCTGAAATCTGTCGCGGTGATCTGCCCGTAATACAGGTGTGTATTTTTGCATTTCGGGCGCCGTGCGAATCCGTTTCAGTGGAGCAGCTAACTGTCCCTTCGTACTAGCCCGAGCGCGAAGGTCGAACTTGTTAAACCTTAAACCCTCAAACGTCTCCGGTCTATTTCGTGAACGCTCGCAGTCGGGCGGAACATGACCCGGGACGGTACTGTATGGGGAGCCGTGTCGCGCGTGTTCTCCCATTACACAGCGCTCGCAAACCCGGCGGCTTTGGCCGTGTTCGGTGGTATATTTGCGAAACACAAACACAAACGCAATAATTAAAACCATTCAAATGTGAATCGTTTGAATCTCAACTACATATTTGTTACACTGCGATTCGCAAATCCCGATGGCCTAGGCCGTGACAGTGGCATACTTGCGAGAAAACAAATGCAATAATTAAAACCTTTCAAACGTGAATCGTTTGAATCCTAACTACATATTTGTTATACTGCGATCCGCAAATCCCGATGGTCTTTTTTAGATTGTGACGGTGGCTTACTTGTGAGATCGCATTCAAACAATTATTAAAATATTTTTCAAATGTGAATCATTTGAATTCAAACCACATAAAATGAATGAGATATGAAATAAATCACATATTCTATAAAATGGAGCAATACTTTTACAAAGAAACAGGCATTCCAAAATCGAACTAATATATCACAAGGACCAAAATTACTACAATAATTTTCGTTCACAAAATATTAAATAATAAAAATGCCAACTATCTATATGACAAACAACCTAAAGAAATTTCTAATACCTAGTATCACGTTTGTCTACAAATCTCAGTACGTGGTTCACATAAATGCTCAATCTTTTTTCTTTGATGTCACGGACCGTGGTCCGCGATTGTTTAAATAAAACCGCTTTTATAATCAAATATTTTCTTTCATTTATAATATTAACTAAACCAAAATGATTTTTTTTTTTTACTATGCAAATGAGTCCAACGAATACGCTCCTGTCTGGTCACCGGCACCACTGTGATGATCCAGGTGGATAGAGGGTCCTCGCGGCCTTGATACATTTAATAATAATTTAGTATAGCTCCTGGTCCGGCACCAGAGTTAGACATCCCATGGGGTGTGTGTTGAATATATAAGGCGAAGCAAATCTATAATACAAATCATTCCATTGCAAATCAATGTAAATCATATTCTTTTCACGGCTAACGATGTAAGATGACCCTAATGTGGGTCCTACTAAATAATGAAGGTTAGTAAGTAGCAAACCGTCGCGTTCAAAATACAATATATTGGATTATCAAATATTTCATTATTCTTATATGTGAGCGCGCTCGATCGAGCGGCAGGATGCAACCGGTCGACTTCAACCATATGATGTAGCGATACAGCTGTTAAAATTAAATATTCTATACAGAATATTTTACTACTACTAAAATTCAACATTTCATATGAAATAATGTTCTATACTATCAGAAATACTTTATACGGTAAATTAACTAAAAATATGAATTATTAACTAACATAATTATTGTGTGAAAATTGCGCTTTTGAATGCAATATTAACTAAAAACATTAACTAAAAATATTTCTAACATCTTGGGTTCGCATACTATATTGAAAATACCTAATGCCTTTTGCATTTACTAAGTATATTACCCAAATAGCCACAGCTATACCATCCTGTCCGTCAGGGACGAAACATAAAACACAGTTATATTCCTAAAAGTGCTACCTCTTACGCGACAAAAATACCTATTGCAGTCGGGCTATGAATATGAACTATTTCCGCCTCATAATGGCGCCTGGAACCAATACTAAAAACCTCACTAGAAATAATAAATGCGACTAAATCTCGATAAATACAATATATACTATTCGTAATACGTCGTTGAATTGGCACATGATTCGTCTAATGGATGAAGGACCCCGTTGTGTATCGTAATAACTTCAAATTCTTTTATAGGAGCAGTGTGGAAACAATTGCATAATATTACGTAATAAAAACATCTAACGAACCTAATAATCGATACATTTATGTTACAATAAAATACATACACTAGAAAGAATTCGTGTATTAGAAATAAAACATTTTCGATTTGAGACAAACCGGTAAAATCGTTCGAACGGCGCAAAGGGAAAAATTCACACATATTAAATAACACTGAAATTAATAATTATAAACACTTTGTATTAGCAAATTCTTACCTTGAATGGTTTCGTTCTAGACGTGCATGAACCTGTTCATATTAATTCCATGGGAAAATAATACATATATTTTCTACCTACAAAATAAGACATTTTTGAAGCGAAACTTCTTTATAAATAAGTAGATAAGGTCTCGGGGATGGTCTGTTCGAAAGGATTCTACAACAGCCCGTGAGTTTATATGAAATAATAGTTTCTTTGAATGCTAAATTTTGGTTTTTTAAACCCTCAGCATCTCTGCTGAGAGGGGTTGAGGCTCCGCGCCCGCCTAAACCCGGTGGCCGACTTCCTAAGTGACTAAACGGCCCCCCTTGTTCCTCCGGAACTTACTGCATCCCGAGACTCTATCTCTTCTTTACGAGATGTGATCCTGTGACGCCTCTCCTTTAGGCTTATAATTGAGATGTACGTACTCTTTTGGTACGAGTTTCTGATGATGGGTGCTGTCTTGAGGCGCCTTTCTTTTAGGCCGGTGTTTGAAGAATCATGTACTCTTTTGGTACGAATTGATGACGACATTAGCCTCCTTTGCGGGCATAGTCAGCGATGTTACAAATTATTGTGCAATCTCATTATGCCTTTTCAGAGCGGCGTCCCACGATTCTGCATCTTGCAACATTTACTTTGGACAAATGTTAGAGTGTTAGTAACATATTTATAATATCCCAGCTATTCCATATGAGTGAATGATTTTTATATTTATTCTGGCCCTGTCTTTCTTACAGAGGACGAAATAGAAGTTAACGTTTTCTATCAAGGTTTTACAGCATTCAAGCATGGAAATCCTTCCAAAGACAAAGGGAACCTTTTTGTTGGTTTAAGTAGTTTGCGCCAGATGAGGTTAGGTGGTCGGTTTATTGACGACCCCGAGCAACAAGGAGGACCCCGCCTTTAAGGGGCCCTGCAGGGGCTTGTGCGGGTTCCACGCCCAAGTGCCGGCAATCATCCACCCCTCAGCCAGCTAGGCTAACACAAACCAGATATCCCCAATCTTTAGTTAGATTTCCCCATTCTGTCCTTTACTCGTCATTCTGAAGCTACTTGTTAAGCTAGATGTACCGAGGTACTCAAATCATAAAGAGTTAACTGAAGACCGGATTGCGCAATACTTATGCAATACAGTAATTATTATAATGCTACTAATTAATTCATATAGAAATCCGTGTATTCAAATTTTAGCATAAACGGTATGAAATTCGCTTTGCATAAAAATACACCCGTTTGGAACGGAATTCTTGTACGATTTGAACCAATATCACACAAGCAATCGTGATATTTAATTACACATAATTATTCCGAACTCAAATATTCCCAAAATAAATACATTTCGATAGTGAAAATAATTAACCGTAATAGATAATATGAATATGATCCTTAGCTGTTACTCTTTGTGGCGGAATCCTCCTTCTGGTGCTGCGGGATGGTGGAATCTCTATACTTCGCCGCTGCAAGACCCGCTTTCTCTCAAGCTGGCAGCTCCTTTGCTCGCAACTGATGATCTGGAACTCGGGGCTCCGTCGGTAGTCTGTTGGGCAGCGCTCCCGCTCGCAAGTCTGGTCTCGAACTGAAGGGGGCTGAGTACATCGTGTTCGCTCCTTTTATAGTAACGATTTCACCATACCTCTGAAATCCACGCTAGTGCAGTGACTCATCCTATGCGCGATGACCTCACCGCCGGCGCTCGCCATTGGCCGGATTCAGTCATCAGGACGGTCGTCTCCGGCTCAACCCGTCGAAGGCAAAGCGCGCCTGTGATTGGTCCGTTTCGTTAAAATAACAGTAAAGCACCCGCTACACGCGAGACTTGCTGTTCCGATTCATAAATAATAAAGGCTCGTTCGCACCTACTCACAAGGTCGAGTCTATTAGGATTGGCAAAAGATATTAATTTAACACAGAATTATATCTATGGTATAATAAAGATCTAAGAAATATTACTTGTATAGCTGAATATTCAATATTTTGTTAGCCTCTTGTAATACATAGAATCTTAAGAAGAAATATATCAGGCTTTTACTTTTAAACGATTCCAAACAGAAGAAATATATTTTTGATGTCCATACTTGACTTTTTTGAATATTATTAAGATAATTGGAAGAGTCCTCCACAAACGACTCCTTAATATCTACACTGCACTTATAATACACTGTCCTAATATACCTATTATGTCTAGTTATCTTTCAATAGGTAGAAAAAACGTCTAGCTGCTCGTATCTGTTTGCTAGTCTAGGAAGCCTTTGCAGTGGAGAATTTAAGAAGTGGCTGCAGTTTCCAACTCCGTCACTATTTGTCTTGTCTATATCTCAGGAAAAAACGTAATGAAATTTAATATTTATCCAACAGAATCTCATGATATGAAAATAATTGTAATAAGAGTATTCTTATTCTTGCAGTATTATCTCCTATCGAAGGCCGGCGATCGTATTGATAACTCAAGCGAGTTATGTTGGTGCTAGTTCCTCAAGTTACGCATCAACAAGGTGTGGCGTCTTCCTCCGATTTGTATCTTCTTATTTTCACCTGGATGGTGACTTGGTTAGGACTATACTTCGGTCTCCATAATATGTCCAAAATACTCAAGCTTTGTTATTTTAATTAGTCCGCAGCACTTCTTGGCCTTTTATATATACGCCGGAGGACTTCAATAATCGTAACTCTATCCATCCAGAAATATTTAAAAAAAAAGCATAATTTGGTAGCTACGATATGCCATGTGTATAAAGAAATATTTTTTATGCGTATACAATGCTTACATGGAAATTTCGAAAAATAAAACTGGTCGATCTTGCCTTGCAGCTAGTGCTGTGGGGCAAACTCCGGAGCATGTGATTTAAAGAGCGGATAGCGAAAACTAGTGCCGTTGCCTCCATTTTCTATGAAAAAGGTTCTTTTCATTTTTTGTGAAGGAACAGTAGCGCGGCTGTGCCGTGATTGATGTTCCTAACCAGAGCCCGTCTTTATTTAGCGCTTGCGTTGAAGCAAAATATCCCTTTCACACGTTTCTGAACGTATCATGAAATAAAATCTTTTTGTCGTGAGCTTTTTGACTTTCATTCAGAATAATTTTGAAAGCGGACGGATTTTGAGGCTGCATTATTTGTATATACTATAGTAGTATAGTATATACAAATAATGCAGCCTCAGTAATATATTTATTATATATATAATATATAATGTCATGTGGAGAGAATGTCCGAGCATCAAGCACCAAAGTCCCTGCTGAACTCAAGGCCAACAGGGCGAAGGAGCTTAGGAAGGCCAAAATTAAGATGGAGTGACAACGTCCTCAAAGATATCTCTGCCTTAGAGCTTCGAAACTGGAGAGAGCTGGCACTAGACCGACATGAGTGGAGGAAAATTATTGAGGAGGCCAAGACCCACCAAGGGTTGTAGTGCAAAGTATGATGATGATATAATATATAATATATATAGTAGATGATTCCCGAAATATCACAAAAAGCCATCATATATATGCTAAGAGAATCAATTAGTTTGCGTGTATATGTATATGAAGAATAGTTAAGAAATTGTGATGTCAAAATAAGCGCCGTCCACAAAATATAAAATTGTACAGAGATGAACCCCTTCTTTAGGCGAGGAGATTGTGTTACTATACATTTATACTGCAGTAAAAGTATTTTTATATATTATTATATTATACATAATTATACAATTATACATTATTCATTCTTTTTCTTCCTCTTCATCCGCTTCCAAGTTCATTTGGAGTCGACTCTCCTTTCTTTACTTTTCCTCGATTCCCTGTTCTGGGCCATCGCTTCGTCCAACTGGACATTCTTCAGGTCATTCTCACACGAAGTATTAATATTGCCACCGTATCTCCAGGAGCTAAATCCCATTGAGAAAATATGGTCACTCATTAAGTATCATATAGACTCAGTGAAGAGATAAGTTTTGGAAAAGATCGATAAAATAACCATCAACGAAAGATATACAAAAGGATTTGAAACTGAGTACGCGACGAAGGATATTCACACTAAAAACATAGAGGCATTATTACCAGCTGCGAAATCTATATATACTTTTTTTATGAAAAGGACACGTGATGTCTCAACAACAGTCCCTTCAAATATATGGAAGGATTCATTTTGAAATATATATACAACATTCAAAAAATGATAATGTGTGGATGTTTTTAAGGTGGAATTTCGTAGAGTGATAACTTAAGCCAGCTTATACAGATTGCAAGCGTTGGAAAATCGTACAAATAACTTCCATATATGTTTCTCGCTAAATAGCTTCGTCTCTGTGAGACTTCTATAATTTATCTTAATTAAATGATAACCCCACCCCGCAGTGGATAAATTCAGTAATTATGTTCTCAGAACATACATATAAAAATATTTTTATAAATGGGTTGATGGGGTGAAGGGGGGGAGGAAATGTCATTTATGTTACTTGCCGGGTCCTTAAAAGTAAGTACATAAAATTCGGATCAGTGAATGGTACCCACCGCTTACCCAGTACCGTTCTAAGAGCAAAAGCTTCCTTATCGATCCTACTCAATCGTCTCCAAGTTGACATTTTTTTTATACTACTTTGCAAGACCGTGCCGCCCCGCAGCGCTCGTATAAACCACCGCGGGACCGCACGGCCGCAGAAACAAACTGTCCCCAACAAAAAAAGATAATGTACATGAAATAAAACAAAACAAGAGACGTATAACCTAAAAATAAAACACAAACAAAATCATATGTAAAACAAAACCAAACAAAACAGAATTAAATACACCTAAAAAAAACGTAAAACCTATGGTAGGTCCACAAAAAAAAGGCATTTACGAAATATAATTTTTTTAAATCTAAATAAATAGAATAAACAAACTTTAACGAATACTCGTAGTGACGTCAGCACGTCTGCATACGTCAAGAGCCGGACACTGACTGAACAGTTAATAAATTTAGAAAACAATTGAGCGCGAAGCGACACTGGTAAAGACGTCTACCGGTGCCGGCTTCTGTGCCGGAAGAGGAAAATTCGGATCAAATCGGTCAAAAGGTGTAGATTTATATATAATATCTGGAGAGTGGTAGGGTGAAGGGGAGGAGGGAAATGTCACATATATATCCGCCGGCTCTTAAATAAAAAGTTTTCAAAATTTGAGTCAGATCGGTCAAACGATACAGATTTGCATGGAAAATATATCAAGGGAAGGAGATAAAGGGGAGGGAGGAAATGTCACTTTTGTTATCCGCCGGCTCTTAAAGAATAGGTTTGCAAAATTTGAGTCAGATCTGTCAAACGGTACAGATTTGCATGGAAAATATATCAGAAGTTGGGGGAGGGGGAAATATCACTTATATTATCCGCCAGCTTTTAAAGAATACGTATGTACGAACGAATAAAGAATACATATGAGTCAGATCTGTGGAACGGTACAGATTCGCATGGAAAATGTATCAGAGGGAGGGGTAAAGGGGAAAGGAAAAATGCCTGAGTTACCCGCCGGGTCCTAAAGAATAAGTATGCAAAATTTGGGTCAAATCGAACATACGGTATAGATTTGTAAAGATAACAAACAGACAGACATTGAGTGTAAATGGTATAGATTTACAAAAAAAAATATACAAACAAATTTAACAAAAAAAAATGTGTAATTTATGTTATATTTTATTGTTAAACTAGTATTAAGTATCTTTATTTGTAAACAAGGATTTTTTTGAAATAAAAGAAATAAAAAAAAATAAAAAAATTATAGAAAATATTTTTTCAAAATTTGAAACAAGCACAGCCTTAAGATTTGAATATTTTAATTATAATATTTAAGAATAAAAAATTTCAAAACCCTGCCTGCAGGAATTAAGAAGATAACTGAGATGAAACAAAAAAAAATAAGTTAAACGAATACTACAAAAAACAACAAAGAAATTAAAAAAAATACATGTATACAAAATATGTAAATATATAATAATGTAAGGCCGAAGCCACACTACGCGGATCTTCCGTCGCGGATCGCTGCTACATTTTTTTCCAAACCATATGCACTTATGAAACGCGGTCGACCCATTTGCTTTGCCGATTTTACGTGACTGATTTAAAAGACGCGACGGATGATCCGCGCGGTGTGGCACTGGCCTAAGTTCATCTACAAGAAAAAAATTAAGTCTCTTTTGGAGAGGTTCAGTGAATAAAACTTACGCGTTTATTATAGTTTTAATGCACAAAAATAATATAAAATGTAATCTTAAAACTGGATGTTACACTAAATAAATAAAAAATAAAAACAAACTTTTCTTTGACAAGACCTTCAAAGCTTCAAAACATAGGCCAAGGATTTCGATATCGCTTTAGACTGAAAACTTTAACTCGACAAACGATTTAAGAGTATTAAGTTTCATTCTGCGTACGTGTTAATGATTTACAAGCGAACAATATCCAGTGTTTTTCTCATTTTATCAGTATCTTGGATTTATCTTTGGTGGAATTCTAGCTTTCCAATCTCCAATAAACAGAGGGGAGATAACTCAGGGGATTTCAATTACATTTTATGAAAATGAGTGGAAAATGTTACAACACTATTTTGAAAATTTTTAAGTGTTACGGAGAGAATCTACTTCAAAATATGCATTTTTTTCTATATTTAAGTATTATTTATCTTCTTATTAATCTATCTATTTCTACCTTTAAATTAATTTATATCGAATATTTATATTAATTTGCTTTAATACAAGTCAAATACAATGATCAAAATCATGGAGAAAAAAATCTGGTTAAAAATTTTCCTTGGTAACTAGGTCTGAGACACCCTATTTATTATGTTTAAAATCCGTTTTCGAACGTCCTTTGATCGTCACTCTATGTACTTTCATGCTTATCAAATTTCACAACAAAACAAACTATAAACCTAATCCGATAGGTGTGAACATAAGAAATGTCCTTTTTTTTCATTTTAAAATGCACGCCAAAAGTAAAGCAAATTGGTAAAGGTTCATTCGAAAGAAAATATTCTGCTCTACAAGTAGCTGTGTTAATTTTTTCATTGAATTTATTTTTTTATCTATTTACAGGCCTTCAATTAGAATGTCAAGTAGACAAAAGTGAGCACTTTTCAAACCTATGTTTGAATGACGAATCTTCAAATCAAGACCGGATGTTTTTTATCGCGGAGGTATCGAGCAGTTTGTAGAACATTGGCAATAAGTTGTAAATAATAAAGAAGACTATATTATGGAATAATGTCTTGTAATTTATGTTGTGTCTTCTAGTCCTACGGGTATAACTTATATTCACACTCAATATGTCTATACACAAAAGAGATATGACGAATTTTGGAAATACGATTACTTCTCTTCTCTTCTTATGAGACTTCGATAAACTTTTCTGAATAATTAATCTTGCAATAATGTAACGTTCCTTTACCAGCCTTATCCTACATTTTGTTGCAAAATGGAGGCTGTTTGAAAATTTAACAATTCCTTGATTCCGTTAATAATATTCCTAAAGAAAAAAGAAAACATTATTTTTGAAGATTGTGTCTTAGCTAGCAATATCGCACATAGTTTTATACTTGGATATCTCACAAATTTCACTCTGCTCTGCTGTCAAAATCATGCCAATGATGCTTGAAAGATGAATTTTTCATAAATATCTGAAAAACTTGTAGTCCATTGGTATCAAGTCGGCCGTAAACGTGACGGCCATTCAATACTGCTAAGTAGTTCTATCTATTTCTATGGAAAGGTGTTCTCTAGATGGTCCTTCATAATATTTAAGCCCGAATAGTATGATATTAATTCTGATGGAAGTATTTTGGAGATACATAATTTATTTCGAATTATTCATAGAATTTTCAAATCAGAATCGTTCCGGCAATAACAATACTTTGGTCACGTCATGAGACATCTAGAGAAGTGCAATATCGCACTTCGCTCGATTATTTCGCTCGATATCTGTTGCCTCGCAATTTCATAACTGGACACACCTGGCCGTGGTCTCGCGTATACTTCGCACTGAACGAACTGTCAAACACGACAACTCCACTCCCACCGCGATGTGGCTCCGTATTTATATCCAAATTCTGGTATTTTTGTACTTTCTTGATTATTCTAGTGTTTAAAAGAAGGTACTAGTAGCTTCTCAGTTGTTTCAGACATTTCTAGACGTTTATAGACGTTTCCTGATAATTGTAGACCGTTCCAGATTCTACGGTAGTGTTATTTCAAATGACATTACTAGGGGTTTGTACAATGCGTAAATTCTTTTTAGCATCTCATTACAATATGTTTACTTAATTCCTGTTCTTTGGGTCATTTTGTATGATTAAAATATTTATAATGCCAGCATTGTTCATTCCATGGAATATTCTGTACGCTGACAATATTGTCCTGATCGGTGAAAACCATAAAAATTTATAGGATACTTTGGAAGAATGGCGACTCGCATTGGAAAATAATGACCTATTAGTACAGATAAAATCGAGTACATAACGTTTAATTTTAACAATAGCCATGCAAGATCCCAGAGAATAGCGTTTCTCAAACGGTGTGCCGCGGAACCCTAGGAATCAGAGGGTTTCTCTAGGTAAATTCCGCGAAAATATATGTTTAAAAAATGATATGTTTGCATTTGGTAGACGAAAGAATTTTTGGGTCGGGACCACAAACCACCAAAATAAGTAAACTTTAACTTACTTAAATTCTTTGTCCACAATTAGGCACTTTGTCTAGTACCAATACGTTCGCCTTACTTAAAAAAATTAATACCAGTTTATAAATTTTGAAACAATTATGAAAAGATCAAACTAAATACCGTTAAAAAGTGAAATTTCTTAGTAAACAAGTTACGCTTTATTATAACATGACAATTTTACAATTTTAAAATTTAAAAACTAAAACATCAATTCTAAAATGTACCAAAATACCCTTCACTTTTCACTGCCTCAATGAGGTGATAATCGAGTGGCACTATACCTATATTTCCCGCCTACCCTCACGAAGTAGCTGGATTGTACGTTCATAAGCTTGAATCGCTAATCATAATGATAAAAAAAAATCTCTTATCCCTAATCAAACCTTTGCTTAGATAGAGCATCAAGAAAATCGTGAGGATATTGGCGGAATTTTGTAAATAAACAAAATTTCCATAAATGTCCAATGAATTCATGGAGCACCGAATCATATTGCTTTCGGGATTATCATCAAAGACAGCGCTGTTTCCACTTTCAATGTTTATTTTAGGATTTTAAAATACAACAATTTTAATTTCCTGGAGCGTTCAAAGATCGTCACGTACTTATGAATTTTGTCTCACAATGTGCCGTGAGAATTTTGTCTTATTATTCATAGTTTTTAAAATTTTATTACAGCTTACATACATGAATAATTAACTGTCAAAATTGCATAATCCCATTGCATAAGTCTTTTATGCTTGAATTTTATTGAGAAAATTTTGATTGGATTTTTCTTCGATCAAGAACAAAGTTTTCTTAAATTACTTGAAAAGTTTTCATACTTCTGGAACTTGCAATGCTTCAACTGCGGAGTTGCAGCTTATTGAGTCTATAAAATTGTCAATAAACTTTCTTTAGCCGCAGTTCCTTCATTTAAGTGTTTTTTTAGTAGAATGGTCCAAAATTTTCTTCATTGTGAATTATAAGCTGTGTCATTATATATTTTCATTATTATTAATTCAAACTACTCGTTTTAAAACAAAAACGATCAACAAAGTTTATAATATCTATCCGGGTATATAACTAAACATTTTATTATTAATTAAAAGAAAACACTTTTTATAAAACCACTATTTATTGAATTATTAACATATTTCAGGACCAATGCCCTTCATTAGGATATAACGTATCATTAGGATATAAAATATAAGATTTCAAAAATTAATATTGAAAGAATACACATTAACAAAATTAAATGGGAGTTGAATAACTAATTAAGAACTAAGTTACTTAAATGTTACTATTTGCCAAAAGGAATTCAAATTTGCTTTTAACGTTTATATAAAATTTGTATTTGTAATATTTGTATAGGTACTATCCGTCAAAAATGACGAAACATTATTTCGCGTCTTTGCTAAGCCCTAGTATATATTTATAATATATTTTTTTGGCGGTCCACGGAGTGGCAGCCGTAGCAATATGCGTAGAGCGTCTGATTCGGATTTGCTGGCCCGGGGTTCAAGCCCCATCTCAGGCCTTTTAATTTGTTTTTTTTAGCCTTAAATTCGAACGAAATTATGGACGTTACACGAAGTTACAGGGACAGACAGACAGACAGACAGTCGGACGGGCGGACGAGTGGACGGGCATGGACAGACGGACAGACAACGAAATTATGTTTGATTTATTATTTTTTTAATATTACGTACAGTTCTCCAAAGAGACTAACCCTTATGCTTAGTAATATTTTCATATACGAGTAATATTCTAACCAAAAAATTAATACTAACGGATTAACAATATAATTCCGCTTCTTTTTTATATCTGAATAACATTTTTTTTAAATTTAATATAATCTCTAAGCAGTTATGGCAAACAATCAGATATAGGTCGCATATAAAGTGATAGACTTCTATGTGCCTACTCTATACTTGTGCAGTAGCTTTACATATAACTTGTTTATTTATATTACTTCTAAATATTTAAATATGTTCCCTGAAATGTGTATTATAATGTATCATATATGGCCATAAAATGTGTACATATTAAACTTTATTGCTTTGCCAGAATAATCCATCAGGGTCATTGAAAACCTATTGATAATCTTATCTAAATTCGTAATTTAATACATAATGCACCGTCCCGTAAGTTAGCTCCACCTTGTTTCATTACCGAAACGCAATTAATATGCGATGGCTGCCACTTGATGACTTATTAAACCGGCAATACACTTCAAGTACCAAAAGCATTTGTACCATAAAATAATAATAAATATTTAAAAACATTTTAATGACATAATCAAATAAAGATAAGATCCTTCTGTTGAAAACGTTGTGAAACCTTTATACGTATTAAAAAAATGTTTTGCGATCATGATCAAAAGCACGGACACTTATCAAACAATCGATAAGGGGACACGAAATATGGATCTATAAAAGAATACTCAAAATAAGCTGGATGGACAGAATTTCAAATTAAGATGTTATGGTTCGGATGAATAAATAAAAAGAAATGATTAGAACAATAAATGTCCAAAAACTTTAATATCCTGGACATGTGATGAGATATTAGATAAGTAGGAGATCTTGCACCACATATTGGAGGAAAAAATTGCCGGATGGCGGGGCCCTGAAAGAAGGAGGACATGATGGCTGAAAAATATGAGACAGTGGTTTGGCCAGTCTATAAAGCTATTACGGGCCGTAGTCAAAAAAGTGATGGTGGTCAACATGATAACCAACGTCAAATTGAACGAATAAGGTACCTACATGAAGAAGAAGAAGAAAAATTCCATTAATAAGTGTTCAATTCTGTTTTATTTTTCTCCTTCCCAAACATTTTTTACGTAAAAAAAAAGATATCCTACAGTGAGTATGTTTTTAATAAAGATAAATTATAGAAGTCTCACGGAGACGTTGCTATTTTTATGAGAAACAAGAATGAAAGTATTTTTATATGATGGCCTAGGGCTTACAACCTGTACGATCTGGCTTAAGTGATCACTCTACACCAGGGACGTGCAGTGGGAACATCGCAGCATGACTTTTACGTAACCAATTATATGGAAAAAATATCGGAATACAACATATATTTCGCAATATTTCAATCACAACTGTTGTCATAGTATCATATTTTGAATAACATAAAAAAATTCCATTATGTACGTTTACAAAAAAGTCATGCTTCAATGTTCCCACTGCACGCGCCTGCTCTACCCAATGCAACGTTCACCAATTCTATCGTAAGAAAATCCACACATTATCAAATTTTTGAAAGTTGTATTAATGTTCCTAATTGAAACCATCCATATATTTGAATGGACTATGCTAGAGACATCTGTAGTCTTTCTCGTGAAATAGTAAACATAAATTTTTCAGCAGGTATGTGGAGTATTTTAAACTTTTTCACCAAAATTTGGGTCCACTACACCCTGGAGATGTAATTTGGTCGTCACCAAGAGACAATAAGAGACGACTACGTCAGCGTCTTGCGCGTCGGCCTCATCACGAGCCACTTCCGAGGCCAGAAGGGACCCGGCATTAAAAATATCATTTTTAAACGTACATCGCCTTTCAACAGAATGAAAATTTCTTCCCGCCACACGTGCTTCACTTATTTATGAGGGTTTCGCGTGGCGGACTTTGCAGAGTTTGCCGAACACCCTTTGTTTGGGGATCTGGGGGATTTACATAGTAAGTGAGCATTATTCAAGGTTGTTACGTGTACAAATCGAGTGGACGGAATGGCAGATTACGCCCGTGGATCTGCTACCCCGATAACCCCCACATACAACCCTAATTGCACGTCCGAATCGTTTGGAACAAATTAAAAAACCGTAAATTATTACAACCCCACGTAATAAGGAAGGTTTCGTTTAATTGCCGTGGCGCCCTGTAGGTACCTATTTTGCCACGTTTTTTTGACGTTTAAATTAATTAGTGCTAATTTATTACATCTTAAATTACGGTTGATATCAATTCCTA
Source organism: Agrypnia vestita (assembly GCA_016648135.1). Classification (NCBI taxonomy): domain Eukaryota; kingdom Metazoa; phylum Arthropoda; class Insecta; order Trichoptera; family Phryganeidae; genus Agrypnia; species Agrypnia vestita. The sequence continues at coordinate 4,888 of JADDOH010008035.1, read as the reverse complement.
AAGAATTTCTGACAGAAATAATTATTTTATTTTATTTATGGTGTTTTAAAAGTTTCTGATTTGATTTACTACCACAGTAATTTCACACTTTGATAATTAATAGAGGTAAGTTAAACTTATTACTCACTATAACTCTTACATAATCTTTAATTTCTAAGTAGCCTGTATATTACAGCGATTTTTCATTCAAAAACACTCCATCACAACGGCCCCACGTTGCGCGCCATTGTAATGTATTCCTAATTGTATATATAGTATTTTCTCATTTACATTAGCAACTGACTTCACAAAAATGAGTATTGATAGTACCAGCGTCTACATTTACGTCTGAGACATGGGTACTGACTATGAAAAATCATCGTGCGCTGGACTTTTTTGATAGGAAAATTTGAGGCGAATCTAGGCATAATTTTATTTTATTTTTGGTTTCAAAAAATATATTTTAGTATAGATGCTACAATAATGAGCTGTATAGTTCATGAAAATCTGTTAATGGTTGGACCATGAGATAAGAAAAAATTAATAAGACTTTCATGGTTTTATTATAGGTACTCGGAGTATATTTCCAAAATCAAAATTGATTATGATCTACTTGAAAAAAGTCAATGCAATGGGAATAAAAATTTTAAAAGTGCAGCAAGATAGTTTGTAGGTTATATTATATTTTATTTTTTAACTTAAAGAATAGACCTAGTGACCAACATACCGTTAATAATTTTACAAACAAATTAAATCACTTAAATAAGATAAATTATAGAAGTCTCACACAGACGAAGCTTTATCTCTGTGAGACTTCCACATTCGTTTAATGTTGTGTGGAAATCTATTTTATATGACGGCCCAGGGCCTATAGCTTCATCTCTGTGAGACTTTTATAATTTATCTTTACTAATTAATCATCCCTCTGAGGACGAAATCCCGTAAATGTGTTCTTAGAGCACACCTACCTAAATTAAATCACTTACAGTTCTCCTACACGACAGCTTCGCTAAGTTAGGTACACTCATTAAGAAATCATAATTAATTTGTTCCGAATTAATGTTTAATTCATAATTTATAAATCTTAAAAATTGGTACCCTTTTTGTAGTTTTGGTACTTTAGACCCTCAATGAGTGAACTTTATAGAACGGCGATCATTGAGTGGAATTATATTCCGGATAGCTACGAATAAGAACTGTATTATAGTGTCTTAAACGGATGTATAGACCTGATTTTATTTACTCTAACCGAAATATATTTAATTCTTTATATAGTATTACTCTATATCAACATATGGCGCTGTTTACTCGCTAACGCGTCCGACGATAACTTTATTTGTTATTAAAGTTGCATTTTAATTGTCATTTTGTGAAAACTGAAGAAAATTAAGTAAAATTTCAGTAATAAGAGATCATAGACTATTTGAATTGACAAAAATGATGAGTTTATTCATATTGTAATGTTTGTTAATTCAAAAAAAAATATTTATATACATTTAAGATTGATTCCGCTATATTTTTTTCCTATGAAAAATAAATCTTTATTTTACAAAGAACTGGAGCAAATTAAAAGAAATTTCAATAATTTCAAAGCGTTGGTTATTTGAACTTCAGAAACTGTCAATTTTTGAAAGAGAATAAGTGAATATTTTTATATGTATGTTCTTAGAACATAATTACTGGATTTGTTCGCAGAGGGATAATTATTAATTAAGATAAATTATAGAAGTCTCACAGAGACGAAGTTATCTGCATGAGAAGCATGTATAGAAGTCTTTTTACATGATGACCCAGAGCTTACAACCTGTACGAGCTGGCTTAAGTAATTACTCTAAACAATGCAACGATCACCAATTCCATCGTAAGAACATCCACACATTACCGAATTTTTTAATGTGGTATATTTGTTCCATCTGAAAACCTTTCGTATATTTAAAAGAACTAAGCTAGAGACATCTGCCGTCCTTCTCATCAAAAAATTTAATATGAATATTAAACATTTTTCATTGTATTTTAGATATTATAAGTCTTTGGTTAATGGAAATATATATTTTAATAGGCTATTAAAAAGAAGTTTGATAAAAATACATTTATAATATTTAAAGCTTTTGTTTTGATTTGTATAAAATGTTTTCTTATATTGATTCATATATTTATCAAACATAATAATTTTGTTGTTCTTCCTTTCGTCCGTCCGTCCATCTGTCTGTCCACATAACTTCGTGTAATGTCCGTAATTTTGTTCGAATTCGCGGCTAAAAAAAAACAAATTATATGTGGTTGAACCCCGCACTAGCAAACACGAAGGCGGCAAAGATAGCGTTTTTACCACCGCTAAGCCTGCATTATCGGTAAAAAATACAGTACATATAGGACCTGGCAAAGACGCGAACCATTTAACGTGTCGCCCAATCGTCGGCAGGAGAAATATATAAAAAAAATATTCTAATATTTTCATAAAAGTCGTTATTACTATTTCAGGAGAGTCGGCTATAAATAAGTAAATACTTATTCTTTAGGAACCGGCATGTAAAAATACCGTTATTATTGACGGGTTACAACTAGTGTTTTAATAAATTCTATCTTACCTTATTTCTATTTAATGAAAATAATTTAATACTTCATTTTATTTAATATTAGAGGTGCAACATATTTAAATGAGAATATCTCTATTCTGTAAATATTGGCTGAGAGATTTTTTGAAATTAGCTATCCAAATATAATATGGCAACAAACGGAATATGAGAGCGTGTCGTGACTCAGAATAAATTTATGTAAAATCATTACTTATGTATTCCTATTTGTAAGAACAAGTTAAATCGTGAAGATAAGTGCTTTATCTAGATTGAATGTTCGGGAGATTCCAAATCGTCTAGCCAATGAGGGCTCTCATGGGCCGGCTATTAGCTTCCCGTCCTATCGCCCTGTTTAAGGAATTCTTTGTGTTAATATTCACAAGGGTGCAGTTACCCCGTAAGAGAAGTATCTCCGAATAAAGGAGGGATTTCCAGATTCATGAAACCTGAGAGAACCGCCCTTCTTGAGTTATACAAAATGATAAGAAGGGGTTTAACCTAAAATACAACCTTCATATAATGGAGTTTCAGCCTTTCAAACGTAAAAAATCATAATAGGTAATATGTTTTTATCTCTCTAAAATCTTTTTTTTTAATAACCTATTTGAATATTTATTTTTACCAATCCAAAACTTGTTATCACTCGTAAAATACCATGAAAGATATATCTACTGTGACCGTTTAAAAAAAAGTAAAATAATAGATAGTCACTGATTTTTTATTTTATTTAATAATTATAAATAAAATATATTATCTTGAATTTTAGATATTAAGCTTATAATTTTTTTTAATGTGTAAACGGGTGAGATTTGAGTCGGGTGCATATAAAGAATGGCACACACTTTGGACGCTCAGCAACGTTGAATCAACGTTTTGTAGATGACGCAACCGATACATACATAGGTAGGTACCTACCACCACAGACTCTCAAAGATCATTCAGATCTTCCGTGAATCTTGGACTTCATCTCCCATAATATTTTCGTTTGCGTCCCCTCGGAACTACTGTCTCTGTCAAAATATTTACTTATTTAAACTTTTGACAAATGCTCGTATATTAATTATTTGAGTCGAATTATTATTTTCCGTAAATAATTTAAGAAACATATTAAGAATTCTGAACTCCTTTTTAAATCAATGCATATCGTAATTTGACAATCACAAAAATTTACGCCCACGCGCATACCATGTACGTTAAAATGTTTATTATTTTAAGTTTCAACAAATTCTCATATTTTATTTATGTCAAATTATTACTTACTGTATAGAATTTAAAAAACATATTAATAATTTTGAATTACTTTTCAAATCATAATGTATTATTATATTAAACATATATTAAACGAAAACAATACATTATAGATGGGCAACGCGCATGCGCATGGCACATGCAGTCTGTATTTTGACTAATATGGAATCTTGAATTTTTGAAGCTGGACTACAAATACTTGCAGACTGAAATAATGACGCGTGTTCAAAGCTAAAAAGGATTAAACCTTTCGAAAAATGCATAAAAAACCTTATTATAGTGGAGATATCAACTGCTTTTGAGCGTATAATATAATAATAATTCATAATTATCAAATTTGGTGTAAGAGTACGATTAATAGTGAAATAAAAGGAATATTCAGCTATATAAACACGTCTAACCTCTGCCGCGACCATCGATATTCTGATGTGTGGCGATGTGGTTTTTCATACTTTAGAATTTTTATTTTAAAAATATAATTAACGTATTTTTAATAAAAAAAATTAGCTTAATAGTGAATTAAGACTCAAACTGTGGATATAAATATATCGTTTAAAATCATCTTGTTATATGAATAAAAAGCGTTTGAAAATCATCACAAAACGTAAAAATTTCTTTGAAATTTAAAAATTTATAACTTTATTGGTATTGAATATTTCTTAATTCTGTTAGTACGGATTCGAGAAAATAAAGTAATCTTAATAAATATAAAAAAAAAATATTCTGCGCACATATAAATATTAATTAAATCTTTGTTTTCCCTAGAATACTAAAAACGATTTTTTTGGCCGCGGACTGTCAATTAAGGCTTATATTTTCTTAATTATTGTAATGTAATAATGTTGTTTATTACTTTTCTATAAAAAAAGGTTCTGTCTAAGTTATCGCTCTAAAATTTGCAGTTTATTTTATTCATTCTGATATAAATGAATAATAAAGACCCACATTTTCGTAAAAAAACGGCGAAATATGCATTTTCAATGAATGTACCACCTTAAAATAACTCTCTCGCCCTTTAAAGTAATCCTGTGCAATTATTAAATGTCAAATTATTAGATTATCAAATGTCAAACTATAATGAAAAT
>JADDOH010008034.1:0-13488 GCA_016648135.1 Agrypnia vestita | reverse complement strand
GATATTTGATACCCTTCTGGAGAACCGGAAACAAAACTAATCTAAACAGACTCCAACGACAGCAAAACAAAATACTAAAAATGGTCTATGATCTGAAATACCGGACTTCAACTGAAACTGTATACCGTATAACACAACAATTAAACATCGAAAGCATTACAAAAATCAAAACACTTAAAATCATTCACAGACTAGCAATTGGCGAAATGCAAGACGAAGACATAAAATTACAATTACACAAAATACACGAAAAACACCAACACAACACTAAGATGGCTCAAAACTATCACATAACACACGCCAAAATAAAAACAGGACAATCCCGACTGCAACGGATTAAAACTATACAACGACCTGCCACAACTGACCACTGACGAATTCAAAACAGATGTGATAAAAATGCTAAAACTCGGCCAACTATAAAAAAATGACTTTGTATCTAAATTATGTTATTATTATTATTTTCCTATATTGAATCATGTGAAAATGTTATCCATAAACCTTTTAGGTTTCTATTATATTTTAAATAAATATAAAAAAAAATATCTAAATATTTACATCGTCTATTGAACGAAGTGTACATGCGCATACTTACACTCCTAAGAATGTTAGTATGCGCATATTTATTTACAATAAACTTACCGCATTTAAAAAATAATGATTTCTGGACGTCTTTTTTTCATTTTTCTAAATGAATTGATTGAAGTTTACGTGCCCAATGTAAGTAAGTCTTTTAATGTGTTCAATAAGAATTTAAATCAAAGATAATTTTAAACAACTAACTCCAAACTATTCCACGTAAATTTCCAAATTCAATTAAGTTTGATAGTATAATCTGATAATTTGTAAAGAAAGAAGCATCGACGAGTTTTCAGATAGTTTTGCAGCGCACTAAAATAATCTAGAAATATTTTGAATCAGCCTGATGTTTCGCGGTATTGCGTAGTTATATACATATGTAGTTCAAGTTAAAACTACGATCAGCGAGCGACGTAATACGGAGAAATTTTTACTGAGTTTTGATACAAAAAAAGTGTTGTATTAATTTTTTTATTAAATTATCAAAGAAATGTTTAAATTTACTCAAACCCTATAGTGAAAAAAACGTAATAACATTAATACGCATATTGTAAAAATTCTTGCTTTTCATCTTCACCAATTTGTGAAATTTTATGCATTTATATCATAAAGATTCTTAATTTAATTAAAACGCTTCGAATTATTAAGCACCGACGAGTTACAAGGTGTTCTAAAACAAGATCAGTTTTCAAGGCTATATGTTTTAAAAGAAGAAAGAACTAATTTGAAATTGGCCAAGCCATATTATTTATCAGAGGGGTGGTTTTAGCAGGAAAAGCGTGGCAAGGATTTTCCCCACGGGTAATGAAAAGTACCTGTAACCTTCGAGAAAATGTCTACTTAACGCAAAGTGGAAAACTAAACTGGAGATTATTACAAAGCAGTGTGCAAATGTCAAGAGTTTAGATATCTGTTGTTCTTTAATAATTAAAATCAGTATTTTTTGAATTCATTGGGGATTCCTGGAGAGCAACTGTCTTTATCCCTGAATAATTTAACGCTTTCTAGGCTGATAAAGAAAAAAGTTGTTTCTGCTTTAGACATATGTATCCCTTTATCCCTGCATAGAAACAGTTAACTAATTAAAATCTCCCCAGACCTTGGGCTTTCGTTTAGGCAATGATACTAGATTCTGCGCTGCTGACAATTACACAATATGGCTACAATTTTATACGTTTACCCTTAAAGTAAGTTCATTAGATGTAACAATTAAAAAAAAAATCAATTTATATTTTAAAAATGATCGTTGAAAATGTATAAATATCAAAAAAAAATGAAAACTGTATTTTGAGTCACCTGGTAATGTTAATAAAATGGTGAATTCATAAGTGTGAAAGAGCACGGTAGCAAAATTTCCTTACGTGGTTTTCATGACAATTTTTACTGTATTGTCGAAATACGCCATTACATACGTCAAATTAATATCTAAGATAATATCGTATTAACAATGCATGTGTTTAATGCATCAAATATTCTTAAACATATAGATAAAAAATACAAAGTAAGATAAATGTATTAACGTATTTAATATTTTTTTCAATTGATTCAGCAACATTGTACATTGATATTTTTTAAAATATTGTATTATTTGTATGTATATACTTATATTATTTGATGAATTACACCTACATGTTTCGGAAAAACGATTGCATTTTCAGGGTGTTATATATATAAGACCCTGACGATGGAAAGGTTTTTCCGAAATATGTAGGTGTAATTAATCAAATAATATAAGTAGATTCATACAAACAATGCAATCAATATTTTAAAAATTTTCAATCTACAATGTTGCTGAATCAGTAGAAAAAATAATCTATATATACTTTTATACTTACCTACTTACCTACCATCACGCCGTTTCCCCGTGGGGGTAGGCAGAGAGGATAGAGCGCCACCCTCTTTTATCCTGACATGCAATTCTCGCCTCATCGATATTAATACATCTTCGAATGCAAGCTCGCCAGTTGTTGAGGCTTCTAACGGGACCATCTTCAAGTATCTGGTTAATCTGGTCATGCGTCTTGGTCACGTCTTTCTGGTATTCTGACGTTCTTCTCGTCAATACTTGCATTTTATATCTTTCTTACCATTCTTTCCTCATTCATTCGCTCAACATGCCCAAAACGTCTGAGCTACCCTTTTTTAATTCTATTAATTATGCTAAGATCAGCTTTACATTTATTCCTAATATCTTCATACTTTACGTTATCATAAATGGATACTTTTTATACTGTGTGAAATGTAAAAAAAATGTATATTACAAAATAAAAAAGGCGTATTTAATATAAATTAAACTTCGCAAATAAACTATATTGTATATTTCTTTAAGCCACTCTATACCATAATAACATCATGAATAAAGTAATGAAGTTTAGAAAAAAATTAATGTGTTATTTTTATTTTTACTCGTACATTACGTTAAAATAAACATGTTTGTCACAAAATAAAAAAGGCTTGTAAAATAAAAATAAAAAACTGAAATTAAATTTACTGTATATCTTTCCTTTATGCCACCCTAGTGTATGATAGAAATGTGGTTACAACTATGATAGTAACATCATGAATAAAATAATGAAGTTTTCACTAAAATTAATGCGTGTTTTAATTTACACTCATAAATATAAATGTCATACACGGCGTATTGTCAGCCGACTTATTCAGTTGATATGTACACGTTTATTACGTCACACGAATAAAAAGCAGTGGATTAGAGTGTCGTGGATTTTTCTCGCTTCGCAAGGGCGCGAATCTTTCTCCAGTTCTTTTGAGAATTTTCCGAAGCTTTTCCTCGCCGTGTAGCGGATTAAGGGTGGCTGTCCTTATTTGCGGGCTGTCTTCATCAGTGCCGAGCTGAGCTGAGATATTATGAAGCCGTGTGCTGCGGCGTGAAATGCATTTCCCAGCTCGCAGTGTCGGAGTCATGAATGTCGTGTCGGGAGAGGGATTACGCCGCGGTTTCATTTCAAATTTAGGTTGTATACAGCTTTAAAGATAACGCTTCCTGAAATATACATTTTCATTAATTTACACATATTACGTATCGCTCAGATATATCGTGTTATTAACAACATGCTAGCACAAAATGTTATATATGTTAGTATACAACCACTGAAAATTACTTTTTTGCCTACTGCTTTCGAGACGCAACCCGTATTTTTGTCAGAAAAACCACTACACTTGCACGTAAATATCACTACACACCACAAACATAGTATTATTTACATAACAAAACTTTACTTAGTTACTGATATTATTTTAATTTCGTTCAATTTTATTTTTAAGAAAGAAATATTTTAACCACAGTACCTACAGAAAAAAAGATGTATCGTATTTATGAAAGAGGATCAATTTTAGCAGGACAGCTTTAATTAACAGCTCTTTCAAAAGGAGCGGTATTATATTATTTATTTTTAAAATGAAAGACAAGCGAGCCAGTCTTTGTAGCATTTCAATTTTTTACTCGGCGGGAGACGAATGGAGCCTGCAAAGCGGTTCCGATGCCCGAGAGGAAAGTTAACAGTTAAATCATCAATGTTGAAAAAATAACGAAAGAATGGATTAATTTGAAATATAATTAAATAAAAAGGTGTAATTTTAAATAATTCTATGAAGTAGCGATGGGGTGTTCGTTCACTTGACTAAACTATCGTTCATCGCGTTCTTCATTCAAGTGAACTTTCACTTATAATCGCTTATTTTTGAACTATTTGTTTTCAACCGTGCAATTAAGCTGTTGATTTTAGAGCATTGGTTTGCCCGACAAAACAATATTTCTATAAAGATCAGTCATTTATACAACAAAAAATTAAGGGGGTGGAAAGAATCTAACGACTAATGAAGGGTTTTTGGTAAAATTGAACAATTATAAAAGAACAGTTCGTTCATCGAACATTCGTTTTCTAGTAGGAAGCGTTATCATTAAATTGTATTAATTAAGGATTATTTATTAACTAATTAACAGTATAATATAAACTTGGTAGTAAGCTTCCGATACGAATAGATGGGCTCGCACTGCCTCTCGTGATGGAAATTTATTAACAAGGCACCCTGAAGATGCTGGTTGTGATCGGTTGACGAATTGTCCTTCTGAAGACCAGATTTTGACGTGGGTTACCCCTAAATAAATTAATACTACCATTTCTAACACCCGTGAAAACCTTTATTATAACATATATATATATATATACACAGTATGCCTCATAAAAAGTCCACAATACTCAACAGATAGATTCCTTTCTATATTGTGGATCGAAAATGTTCAAGCAATAGCTCCCTAATATCAATGTTAATGGAGATAATTAACTTCAAATATTGCATTTTTTCTAATATTTCTAAAATTTTCTAAAAAACCTTGAACTATCGTTTTAATTTGTGCCGAAAATTAAAAATTCATTTGCTTTTTTGTATAAAATTATTTTTATTTTGCAAAAGTATTTTGATTCAATTCTCTGCCAGGTTTAAAACGTTTTAACTATTGATATTAGGATATTATTGCTTGTATATTTTCAACTAATAGTTTAGGAGGGAATCTACCTACAAAGTATTGTGAACAAGCTCTGTTACACCTTGTATATATTTGAGGATAAACGTGAAACCGCAATGCTGACAACAAAATATAGTCTCTCACGTTGAATTGGCTATACTGCTATTGTTCCGTCTTGTTTTTCCTGCAGATCCTACAGATTATCGTTTGGTTTTGGTGGAGTGAATAGGGGGCGCGAGCATTTTCTTCACTTCTGCTTGGAGCATTCTTCCTTTTTTTCTTTTTCATCTTTCTTTAACAATTGTCAGTCATCAGCTTTAACATATGTAGTGAAATAAAACAAAAATACATTATATTAATAAAACAATATTTTAACTGTAACAATCGTGAAAAAGATAAATATTCAGATAATTCATTACAACTATATAACTATGATAATAGTAATATCTTAAAATTATATATTAAGTATACATGCTACGTACGCAATACACAAGTAATATCTATATACTAGCTGTAACCCTTCAAAAATGACGAAACCTTCGTTATTTGCTATATGTAGTGTATTGTTTACGGGTCACGCACATGCGGAAGCGGCAACGTCACTAGGTTACCGCCTTCAGATTTGCTCGCCCGGGCAAGCCCCTTCTCTAGCCGTTTTATTTCGTTTTTTAGCCGTGAATTCGAACAAAATTACGACCGTTACATGAAGATACGGACAGATAGATAGACAGACGGACATAGAGACGGATAGACAACGAAACAATTTCATGTATTTGGATAATAATATCTTCGTCTGTCGGTCCCTAATATTAGTAACTTGCTAGAATTACAACTTTAGATAATAAGGGTGTGACACGCAATCGGCGCGCGGCTAGTGTTACATGAAAGGGAGTTAGGTATTAATTATTATTATGTCCCATGTTTTTTCACGGGTTCATTATATACATATAAGAGACCAGATATATAAAAAAAAACATGTCGAATGGTTATCGCGACAAATAAGAAAGACCTACATCCTGAAACAGTAATATTTCATTTCCCTATGCGGCATCTGTCGTTAAAGTAGGTGTTTAGTATCGCATACTTAAAATCTTGTTCACTGCACTTTTTTCTTTCAATGGTTGTGTAATAATGTCTTTGAACTAAGAACTAAGGCCAGCTTCATAATTCAACAAGAAAGTTAATTCTTGAGAACGTTAGCAACTAAAGCTACCGCATGCACGTATTCAACACTTCAATACATTTACACATTTTTAACTGAAATATTTTTTTTTTTTTTTTATTACAACTGATACAACCTCAGAAAATGATTATGGAATTGATCATAGTTAAATATATAAGTGAAATAAACTAACAATGCAAAAATAGCACATAATTTCAGCTAGCACAAACATATGAAGAATGAAATAAATTAAGTAGCTTGTCGGTCTTGCGGTTAGGACTCTCGCCATGTGATCCAAAGGTCGCGGGTTCGAATCTCGCTCTAGACAGGCAAGTGAGTCCTATTTTTATAGCAGAAGCACTTAGCTTAATTTGAAAGTAGTATTAATATTGATATAACACGTATTCCGTGTTCGCATCTCTTTTCAAAAAATAACTCTTTTTAATTATTTCCGATAATTATAAATTATATAAATACTAGATATAATCCGTCAAAAGACGTAGGTTTACTTTATATTTCGACCGCGAATTGAAGCTATAAAAGCAATGACATCAGGGGTAGCGTAGCGTCGTGTTTGTTTTTTACTTTAGTGATGGACATAGTGCCATAGAGAATAGAATCGAGAATAGAAACATTCTCGATTTCTTGGTGATTATACGCATGATGCATTTTTGTGATTTTGTCAGCGAATCCATGACTGATCTGACATACCCTCCTCATCCAATTATGCCATAGAATAATAGGGATTGAGTGATGGAGCAATATATAGTCCTGAGGTATACAATATCTAACATATTTCTCAGACTTATGTATATGTATCCCATTTTTCTAACCTTATTAGAGAGATCGTGTATGTACCCTTGTTGTCCAAACTCAGGTGGCAAAACTGAGTTTGTTGTCAATTATAATCCCTAGGTATTTTATATCACAAGGTATTTTATATCTGATGTGATGACTTTAAGAATTTAAATCATACGATGGCTTTAGGTTGACCAGCTTCTGTTGGACTGAATGTTAGATACTTAGTTTTTCAATGTTCAGTTCAAGTAGATTTCGGTCAAGACATCGTCAACATCAACAGACGATTTGTTAGGCAAGTTATTAGTGATCCCAATCAATTCCATTTCATTGGTTATAGTCAGACATAGTATATACATTTATCTTTATAGAATATTTGTTGATAAATTACGTTTATATTATTTGAATTATTAGCTCCCTTTCTAAAACAAGGTTCTACTCCATAAAAATGGTATTATATTTTGGTTTTATTTTAAGATCAATTTAATATTTCTATCATGCATATTTTTTGCATTGCATATATATTTACTTACTAAAACCCGCTAGAATGACAAAATCAACAATTCTATGGAAATACGTGGCAGCGGATAACAATGCATGGGGTACATTAACAAAACCACCTCGATGCAATTGATGAAATTGAGATGTACGAATTTATATCTGATTTTATAGCAAGAACGGGTATTTCAAAATTCATCTGCTTTTGGTTAAATGCTTGTATCATATTTTCAAGGACGTTGTCAATTGTATAATTGACACTATATATAATTGTAAAATTCGTAGTACCGAATTTTATTTTAACCTCTCAAATCAAGTAGGTATTTCTTAATACTTATTTTGACAGATTTCGTAGACTAAACTTCAACTTCTTCTTCAATTGTAGCAAATTTATTTAGTGGTAACATAATTAAAATTGTTAAAATTAACTTTGATAAATTAGAAATTTTGAAAATAAGAAAGAGTGTAAATAGTAAATTGAATATTATAAATAATCAGGTCCTTTTTGCAAATAGTTATCTTTTAAATTTATTCTCATGTTAATTAGGTACTTTATATTATCATTTTCCATATATAACTTTTTAATATTTTGATCTATACTTCGATTTTTAAATATTATTTTTGTTATCCTGACGAAGAAGCCATTGGCTTCGAAACATGTAGAATTTTTTCAATAAATAAGTGGTTTTAACAAAGTTAATTTATATCAATTACAATTAAACTTCAACTAATACTTTGACTTTTTAAGCATCCAAAAATACTGATTTATTGTGGTTTCACTGGAGTACGACTTTAAGACAAAACGACTCGTATTCCAGGTACCATTAACGATGCAGTATTTATTCACTTTGACAGAGGGTACTGAATTGATTACGTAATAGCTGCGTGCCCTTACGTCACGCAGGCACACTCAGGTAGCACGCATCCCGGGGATAACGACCCGGCCCGTTGACAACTTTCAGTGAATGAGGGTTTCGGCGGCGGTTGGGATAAATTATGGTCAGGTTGACATACCGCGGAGAACCAGACTGGCGACTTGGCAACTTCAATTTTAATTACGCTCAAGACAAAAAGCTTCCATTACTTTGTGTTATTAAAGGTAGTCAGTCGGCGCGTTTATTTTTTTGCAGAGTTGCCTGCCGCGCCGGGTTGGCGGAGAGCTTAAGCTATCTCGGTAATGACACAGTTAATCACCGCAAAAAATAGTTACTCGCATTTTCAGTTACAGATTTGCAAAATGATTGTAATGTATTTTATTGGTTAATTATTATGATTAATTCGTTCAATAAATAACGAACAACAATAGCGTTTTATCTACAGGCGAATATACTAAATGAGTATTATTATAAGTATATGATAAACGAGAATGTAGAGCTTAATTTTTTTTATTTGTTCTTCAATAACAATGAATTAACTTTGTAGTAACATAAGTTAAATGAATTTAAGGGAAAATAAAACTTTTAAATACACTTCATTTTGTAAGAATTTTATTTTTTACTCCCTTTATATTAACTCGTGGCGTCTGCTTGCTTGCCGTCAACAAAAACTTTGGATCGATTTTTGACCCTTTTCCCATGATCCAATCGAGCTGAAACTTGGCAAATAGACTCGTGGCGACGATCAAGAAGATCTATCAAATTTTTGTTAAAAAAAAAATAATTATAGTATAAATTCGGATTTTTTAGAAATTTTATTGGATTTTTCAAATTGATATCAATAGAAAAGTTTGATTACGGCGGCCCGATAACGTCGCGGATTATTTTCTTAATTTGAATTACTCCGTCGGTATGCATAATAGGTACTTCAGTACGAATGTCGAAAATCTAAATTGACGTACAAATGTTTTTAGAATTTAGTCTTCAATGCATGAAGTGTCATATATTAAATTACTGTAAGTCTTTATCTTTAATTTTTGTTATATTTTAAAAAGAAAGGGAGTATAATAAAAACTTGGTTTTTATGGGTTACTTTTTTTATTACTTATAAGTATATAAATGTATAATTAGTCAGATTGGTTACTTTCAACCGGTTGATTATGATAACCTAATATGTATCATTAAGGAAATAGTTAAATTAATAATCAAGGTCACTGAAATATGTAACTTTAGGGGAGTAATAGCAGGAGTTAAGGTATCTTTGTAAATAGATTTATTTTATGAAAACAAATTCCATTAAAACACATGAAATGAAAAATAACCATACGGAAGACATGCATCTATATTCGTATATACGTATTTAAGTATGTATAAAACTCAAAATTCCCTTAGAGTGATAATTTTTTCAAAATTATTCTTTACAACCCTGCGAAGAAAAGTTACCTTCATCTTTATCCATGCCCAATTTTCCTTGTAAGTCTTTTGGATCCTAAATTAAATGTATAGTTTCCCAACCTCCAACCCCTTACCACCAATCGTTATTATTAAATTAATACTACACAAGAGCATGCTAAACTCCTATACATACATATCTTAAATTATAACTAATCCTAAATCTCGGGAAACGCAGAACGTCATTTTTTTAATATATTCTCAAAGATCTTAAACAAAGATGGAAAAAATAGAAAAATTATTTTTGTAGAATTTGACAGTGACGGTTGGTTGCTTCAGTTGGTCAGTATGTTTTTCATAAAAACTTACAAATAAAAAATGCTCTCCGTCAATTCTATACTTTATTTTATAATTACACTGACAGTGACATTCCTCTAAATAGAAAATCCTTTCCTTTAAATACAAAATTCTTTCCTCTAAAAAGGAAATAAGAAAAATCCTTTATTAACTTCATAGATGGATTTTCAAAAATAACTAGAGACGCTTATAAAGAATACGCGTCACATCAAAACAAACCTCCGTTAACTAGATCAATAAAGATTCCGTCACTGGACCAACAAGATACTCATCGTTGGATAGATTTCTCAAATAAGTTTGACAATTATTAAATTTCTCGGCCGCAAAATTTGAAACGAATCCATTGATCATCTGAAATCTGAATGTCAAGACTGCACGGCTATATTCTGAATTGAATTCTAATAAAATTCCGCTTCTAGATCAAGACACAAGGAATCGGATACCGATTGCGGGGCAAATGCTTCACGATCTTATCTCACTGAAAATTTAATTACAAAATTCAAATGTAGTCCTCAAAGGCAGAAAGGGTATCTCTTTGGGGAACTAAACGGATGTCTTGGAGCAAACTTAATTCATTTTCAACAGAGATATACGAGCCTGCGTTTCTCCAAATCGTTATGGAAGACTGCATATATGGATTTATTGTGATTATTATTGAAATTTTTTTGTCTTTGTTAAATTAAATTAAATTGTCTTAGTCTTTTGGACAAAGAGAATTTAATTTCACTGCCCAGCTTGTTTTTAAGTTACCAAATGAAATTAAAGAAATTACAATACACAAAATTTTTAAATACCGTAGGTATTTCTAATTTTATAAAAATATCAGGTATGCTGAAGAAGTGATCGCCCTTGACCTCTGAATTGGCAAAATCTGATTTATAATAATTTAAAGTCTACTCTAATATTATATTTATTTTTGTAACTATTTAAATTTTTATTTATATTTTATATGTATATTTTCTTTTAGATTTATGTGTTCTTATGATTGTATATATTACTAAATTTTATTATATTTTCATTTTTACATCCATACTTCTTCACTATTGTTATTTGTTACTATTACATAAATATCAAATGAGAATAACTGCCACAGAATAGGTTTTACCTAGTGTGGCAGTTATTAGTAACTTTTATTAACAAATGTAAAATTAACAGTAAAAATAAACAAAAAAAAATATATATCTTCTTTGGCGCATTGAAATTTTTATCTCAATAGAAGTTGCGCACGCTCAGCGTGCACATTGTAGCGGGAAACTCAATGTAGCGGGGTAAGCAGCGAAAATGCGAGACGACGAAATGCACTTGAAATTATTTTTCCAGTAATATCTAAATATAAAAATTTGGTTAGAATTCTCGAATATAAAAACGAAATTACACGGATCGAGAAAGACGCGAACCTCGGACGCGCGGATAGCAGCGCGTCAACTACAATAAATCGCCTCAATTACACATTAAGAGCAGGGATCTAAGTCGCAAACTATTAATTTAAGAAAGTGTTTGTTTGCCCCAATTATTTTAAATATTTGAGGTTACGTTTCTAAGAGTACGAGCTTTAATTATTCTCAAGAAATTCGATAAAATAATCAGCAATTATCAGTGTAGATTTTTACAACTCAATACTTTGAGTGTCATCAATATACAACTTCGTTTTTATTTTAGTTTGTAAGTATAATTTTTTTTAAATTATTTAATAGAGCCACAAGGAAAAGTCGCATAGGTTGAATGGATAAACGAGGAAAGGATTAGAAGGAATATATATGACACGTGTTTTTTATAGCATCCAATGTCATAAAAAAACATAACTTTGCATGACCAGATAATTATTTATAGTTCTAATCTATTAAAAAGAGAATCAATCAAAATTGCATTGCAAAATGTGAGGTTCAGAAACAAAACGGTCACATTGAAAATGACAAAATTGAGATAAACATATGATTAACTGATTTTATAGGCAGGGTTTTATTTATAGATATATATATTATTAAGATTAAAAGATAGATATCTTTTTGAAAAAATGCTTCCGAAATTTACAAATACGTCACAGAGGCCACAATCCATCAGGAGTGAGATTGGGGAGATGCCCAAAACAGAATTGCTTGGCTGGTCACAAATCACAAAATTTTTGTATATTAAAATATAGATGACTCTGTTTTATGACTGTGATTAGGAAGGTTTTGGAGCTAGAGCAGAGATTCCAGGCCATTTAAAAAAAAATCTGATTGCTTGAAAATAAATCAATTTAGAATATTTTGAGTTTGTTCAAATCTTTCAGAACAGTGCTGGATTTATGTCACAGAGACATTATTAATCAATTAGTGTATATTATAGATATCTCACAGAGACGAAACTGTATTAATTATGGGAAAGTAGGTATAGAAGTCATTTTTGGGTGTAACAGGACTTATGACCTGTCTTTAGGTAGGCTTAAGTGATCACTTTACACAATTGTAACATTCACCATTTCCACCCATGATAGAATATACCATGCTTATTCATTTTTTGGAAGTTGTATATATGTTCAAATTGCGTGAAGCTTTCATATATGAGTTGTAAGCGCTTTTTGCATGCGGCCTGTACAAAGCCATTTTGATTCCCCTAAATCCCCACAGATGTCGCTAATGAGAAAATCTACAATTGATTTTACGGAATTTTGAAGGCAATATACTTTTATTATGTGTAATGAAATTCATCCGAATACTTGCATTACACTAGGATACGCCAGGAAATATTATTTCCAATTTTTGTTAAATTCCTTTTTGACCAGTATTTACAATTCAGAATATTTTGAGTTTGTTCAAATCTTTCAGAACAGTGCTGGATTTATGTCACAGAGACATTATTAATCAATTAGTGTATATTATAGATATCTCACAGAGACGAAACTGTATTAAATTATGGGAAAGTAGGTATAGAAGTCATTTTTGGGTGTAACAGGACTTATGACCTGTCTTTAGGTAGGCTTAAGTGATCACTTTACACAATTGTAACATTCACCATTTCCACCCATGATAGAATATACCATGCTTATTCATTTTTTGGAAGTTGTATATATGTTCAAATTGCGTGAAGCTTTCATATATGAGTTGTAAGCGCTTTTTGCATGCGGCCTGTACAAAGCCATTTTGATTCCCCTAAATCCCCACAGATGTCGCTAATGAGAAAATCTACAATTGATTTTACGGAATTTTGAAGGCAATATACTTTTATTATGTGTAATGAAATTCATCCGAATACTTGCATTACACTAGGATACGCCAGGAAATATTATTTCCAATTTTTGTTAAATTCCTTTTTGACCAGTATTTACAATTCAGAATATTTTGAGTTTGTTCAAATCTTTCAGA
>JADDOH010008033.1:0-21569 GCA_016648135.1 Agrypnia vestita | reverse complement strand
CGCTGCAGGAGGGGAGAGCAGCATTGATCTCACCCTTTGTACGGATAATGTGTTAGGGCTTGTCGGGGAGTGGAAGGTGTTGGACGGGGTCATTAATAGTGATCACCGTCTGATAATTTTCGCTCTCAGCCTGACCCCGGTACTAATTCCAAGAGATACATGGAAGTTTAAGTCCAGAAATGCGGATTGGGATGCATTCGAGATTATTTTGAAAGATGAATTGAGTGACATCTATGAGAGAAGTGTTAGGAACCCAACCCTGGTTGGTGAGTACCTTAATTCCGCAGTCACAAGGTCGGCCGACTTGGCTCTTGGACGCACCCGACCCGGAGGGTCTTTTAAGGCCTGCTGGTGGACCAGAGAGCTATTTTCGCTTCGGACAGCCCCACACCTCCGATACGCCTACCGACGGGCGTATCGGAGGTGTGGGGCTGTCCGGCGGGGTCTAGCTTCTCTTTCGGAGCAGCTGACCCTACAAGGGGAACTGCGTGCAGCAAGATGTGCTTATTCGGCGGCGATCCGTGAGGCGAAGCGAGCATCTTGGAGGAGGTGGGTCACGGAAGTGGGGAATGGTAACCCTTGGAAAGTGACAGGCCTAATCAAGGGAGGGGGAAAGAGTGCCGTCACTCTTCTTTCCGGGATTCTTCTCGGGGAAGGGATGACGACTGATCTTCCCTCAACCCTTGATGGGTTCTTAGGCAAACTAGTGCCCCTTGAGAGGGTTGACGAGGAGACGGACCATCATAGATTAGTCCGTATGTTAGCCCGCATCCCGACAAATACAATGCTTCTTGAGGTGCGAGAGCCCCCTCCCATAACTGTGGCGGAGCTGGAGAATGTTTTTCGTAATATTGGTCCAACGCAGGCCCCGGGGATGGACAGGATTACTGGGGTTATTGCGAAGAATGTCTGGAGATTCGCAAGAGATGAAGTTTTATTTGTAATGAATGAGTGTATGAGAGTGGGGCATTTCCCAACTATATGGAAGAAGGGGACTCTCTGTGTCATACCCAAGGGGAACAAGAAACTAAGGTCAGATGCAGGCGCGTATCGCCCAATCACGCTCCTTCCCGTTTTTGGAAAGGTACTTGAAACGGTGATGCGCAACAGGTTAGAGAGCAATCTTTCGCCTGCCTGCGACCGACAGTTTGGGTTCGTTAGGGGTAAGTCCACGGAATTTGCTATGATGTATGTACAGACATGGGTAAGGGACTGTGAGGAGAAGCATGCTATGGGAATTTTCCTGGACATCTCAGGGGCTTTTGATAATGCCTGGTGGGAGATGATCCTCGCTAAGCTGAAAGTGCGGCGGTGCCCGAGGTACCTCTTTGACCTAGTCAAGAGCTACCCCGGTGATCGAGCTGCTACGATCAGCTACGCGGGGGTCTCGAGTACCAGACATATTAATATGGGCTGCCCACAGGGTTCGGTCCTTGGACCGACCCTGTGGAACATACTTTTCGATGACATTCTTCGTCTACCGTTGCCTGAGGGGTGCAACATCGTTGCCTATGCGGATGATGCTCTGTTGCTCGTATCCGGACGAAGCCGCTTAGTGCTTGAGGAAAGGAGTAAGAGATCAATTGAGCTGATTGTGGACTGGTGTGCTAGAAATAAGTTGGCTTTGGCGCCTGGCAAAACAGTGGCCATGATGATGAAGGGTGGTTTGAGTCAGGCGAGGAACCCGGTGGTCAAAATGGGGAGTATGAACGTGAAATTTGCAAGAGAGGTCAAATGGCTGGGTGTAACGTTCGACCCATCGGGTTCTTTCTCACACATGTTAAGGCCACTGCTGACAGAGCGAGAGATTTCTTTGCCTCCATGAAGAGACTTAGTGTCGCTGACTGGGGCATCCGGTCACCGGCGATGCGCCTCGTATATAGGGCGACATATGTGGCCCAAGTCACATACGCTGCTGAGGTATGGGCTCACAGGCTGAGGACCGGCGTGGTAGCCGCAGCTCTAAATCGGGGGCAGAGAGTACCCCTGCTGGCTCTGACGGGAGCATATCGGACTGTGTCCAGTGCGGCCCTACCGGTGTTAGCGGGGGTGCTCCCTGCTGACTTGGAGGTACTGGAGTTCAGCGCCAGGCGAAGTGTTAGGAGGGGCCTGGAGGTAAACTACTTTGGTAGAACCATCAGGCTCTCGGAGACGTTGCGACACCAGGTGTTGGGTCAGAGATTGAGAGAAATATCATGTATAGTTTGGCAAGAAAGATGGGACACGGCCACCACCGGAAGATGGACTCATTCCTTTTTTCCGAGGGTGGCCGTGAAGGAAAAGGGCAGTGGATATTTTCCGTCGCTGGACCACCACACTGTTCAGATGCTATCGGGACACGGAGAGTTCAGGTCGAAGCTTTTCGATCTTGGACTCTCCGTTGACCCGTGGTGTGCTTGCGGTCGGGTGGCCCAAACGGCGGAACATATCCTTTGGGAATGTACGATCATGAATGACGCGAGAGAGAATATGTTAGCAGGATTAACTGAGTTTGGAATGACCGTGACAGGACGTCCATCCAATGATGTCCTAGTGAGGAATGAAAGGAACTTCGGATGCTTCCGAGGGTTCATTCGGGTGTGGGTGTCCCGTTGGGAAATCCTGAGGGGATCTGTGCGATAAGTTTTCTTGTGTATTGGTGGTTTGACTCTGTCATTCCCCGGTGTTGTGTTAATGTGTGGGCTCCTGCATTGGACGAAGACCTGCCGGTCCTGTGCTTCCCTACCCGGATATCCAAATGTATTTTTTTTTTATATCGTCTCTTTCCCTGTTAAGGGGGTGTCTGTTTGACCTTACCCATCCACTGCCGCCACCGCGAAATTCGTCTACTATGTATTATTTTCTTCTTTTGTTATTACCTTTTCTTTGTTCTTGTATTATTTTTGTATTATTTTGTATTATTTCGTATTATTTTGTATTATTATTTTTCTTATTTTGTTATTTTACCTTTTCTTTGTTCTTGAATTTATTTATGTATTTTTTTATGCAATAAAGAGATATCTAATGGTGTCGGTATGTGAATGGTTTTGTTTTTGCGGCCGTGCCGCCTCGCACCGGTTTATACGACCCGTGCGGGGCAGCACGGTCTTGCATTGTAGCTAAAAAAATGTCAACCTGGAGACGAATGAGAAGGACCGATATGGGAGCTTTTGCTCATAAAACGGTCCTGGGTAAGCGGTGGGTACCATTCACAGTGCTACACAAGATGATCAGTGTAACTATTGATTCTCTTTTTCAAAATTGTGTTGTATTCAGTATTGTGTCTCTTTAAAAATATTTTAAAATAAAATATAGGTTCATTATTATAAGAAGTGATGCAACGAATACTACTTTCTTGAGTACGAATACGAATACGAAAATGAAACCTACTATTCGGCGAATACGAATACGAATAATTCACCAAGGTAAATAACACACCACTGTTCTTTTTTTACTGAGAGATTTAAAAATTAAAATTTACCACTGGCAAATTTTTGTTAAAAAAGCACAACATTTGTAACTTCTCAGACGATTTCTTTTATCCGTTTGTTTGTACATTCCCAGCGATTGAAAATAAATATTACATTTTTCACGCTTACGAGAGGTCATGTTATTAGATTTAATCTGAAATTATTTTATGAGATTACTCTTACACACAAAGGAAATAAAATGGAAACAATAAGTATTGCAAACAAAACTACACGAAATGAGCACCTAACCCTACTAATAACCCAACGAAACAAGACGAAAGAACTCATGTTATGCTGTGAAACAAGTAACAATTAACAACTTAAGAACACAAAAAATCCACTCATTCAATGTTAGGGAAATCCCCGGTAATAGAGTGCATAGGTGTGTTCGGATACACGGTGCACAGCCAAACCGTAATTTGCGTTGCGTTCAGTTTTAAATAGTTTTTAATATTCGTGACGATATTCGGAGAATACGAACATTCGGTAAATATCTTCTATATTTATATGTAATTACATGTGTTAAATATTTTATTTAATATGTATTAAAAATTTAATCATCATCACTCTTGGTGGGTCTTGGCCTCCTCAATAACCTTCCTCCACTCATCTCGGTTTAGCGCCAGCTTATTAAAAATTAAAATTAAAAGTTTATATGTATTAAATATCTACTATATACGAATATTCGTTGCATCACTAATTATAAGCAGGACACTTTTCTGAACAAAAAATTACATGAAAGCACCAACTCTTGAGAGCTAAAAGGAATTGTATACTGAAAAGACACAAAAAGAAATGCGAATTGATACCTTTGAGATCTAGCGGTAAAGCTACACGCGCGTACAAAGGAAACATAATTGCGCATTTTTAATATGAGAACGTTTTTTCTATTTTATTTTGCTCTTCTCCCTGCCATAGATTGACAATTTTAATTATATTTCCCTTGCAGTATGCCTCGGTAAAGTTAAGCATGCACAGAAAGTTAAGCATTCAAAGCTAAAATACAGTCGAACTCGGTTATAACGAACGTGACGGGACCAACTAAATTTGCTCCTTATAGCCGGGACTCCTTATATCCGGTATTCACTTTTTTCACAATTTTTTTTTATTGTGTGATGTTATTTTCAAGAGCAGCTAAATAAACATCCTTATCTTTCCAGAGCGATGAAACTGTAGAAGATGATTGTGAAATCCTTTTACAGACTTTTTGACGCCGATAATTTCGACTTTTTCGCGAACCTAGAGACACTTTCGTTTGTTAGTGATTACGTTTTACTGCTTAGGCTTAAATGCTAATACAGTAAAGTGCATAAAATAAACTGTCACCATAAACCCCCAATAATGGGAGTTATATGACCAGTATTCTCGACCTTCAGTAACTTATTGCTTGCCTGTGCACGTGAGATTTTCGGACACAAGTTTGTGTACATCATATAATGAACCCTAATTAAGTGCGAACCGCTTTAAAAGCAAAATGAAAAAGTTCATTGTTATGAGTACATATTTGTCTTTTTTTCTGTAACCCAAGCAAATATGTTTGCGGAGTTTCTAAAATTTGCTCCGTATATCCAGGAATCGCACTCCTTATAGCCGAGACCGATTGTATGGGAATATGCGCAAATCAAAATGAATTCACAGTTTTTCTCTTTATAGCCGAGATCTCCTTATATCCGAGCTCGTTATAACCGAGTTCGACTGTACATAGTATAGGATAGATGAAGAACGCATTATGCGGATAGTTCAATTTCCTTTGTCAATATTTTTGTTTTTTATCGCAAATATAATAAATACACTAGCCGTAACCTGTAAAAAATGACGGTATTTATTTATTTATTTATACAGAGTATTCACAAGTTCTCAGTTACAATAACTCAACATAACAACGTAACCTTGTAATGTTCAACTGGAGCTCAATTAAGGACGACTCATAATACCAATATAATTTCAAATCTTAAACGCTAATCTAACCAACAGCATGAGAGAAAAGGGAGCAAAACGGTACTTATACATTTCGGTTCCTAAGGAATAAAAAAAAATTTTAAAAAAATGTTTGGGAAAAAATTTAAAAAAAAAATTGTGAAATTTTTGGGAAAAAAATTATTTAATTATTTTAACCATATATTTGTGAAGTTCCAATAATTTTATTTGACTTTTATTAAAGCGAACGAATTTTAAATATTAAACATAATCATTTCGTTCTCTATCCTTCTGTCCGTCTGTTTGTCCCCGTATAACGTTCGTATTTTCGTTCGAATACGCGGTTAAAAAACAAATTAAACGTCCGGAAATGCGGCATGAACCCCTTGCCAGCAAAACCGAAACGGCCGCTCTACGCATTTTGCTAAAGCCGCCTCTCCGTGGACGGCCAAAAAGATACTATAAATATATACTACGGCTTAACAAAGAGGCAAATCAATGTTCCGTCTTTTTGTTATGGGTTACAGCTAGTTTCTTTATTTTGTTTATTATATAATAAGAAATATTACATTTAACTTCCTGCAGTGATAACCCAACGTTTTATAGAAAATTAGTTTAAAAAAAACGCAAACTTTGAAGTCTCCGTAACATTTCACAAATAATATTTTACATTCAAAATTCAACGACAAAGATCTCTCCGAAGTTTTTGCTACTGGCTAAAAGTCACCGTTGATTCATGACCTATACCGTGTTCTGCCTGTAGTAGGAAATAGGTGTCAATAAATCGATGGCGTCAACCATGTTAACCCTTTAGTAGTGAACAGGCGTCAACCAAGTTATTTCTGTAGAATGAAAAGATATCACAAGGTTATAAAAATTCATCACCATACTTTTTTTTAACTTATCATTTAGTTTTATTTTTGGTAAAAAGAAACTAAAAATAAATTTAAAGAACCAATAATTAGAACTTCAACTACATATTTTTAATTATACTATTAGTTTTATCAAAATAATCGACAAAGTAACTTGAATTGTCATAAAATAAAATGAAGCCGGCTAGTCACTCCCACTTAACCATTACGCTATAGCAAAATTCAAAAATTGCGTATACCTGGAATATTGAAAAAAAACAATTTGTAAATTCCTTCATATTTTGCCAGTGTTGTTTGAACATTTTTACCTCATAATTAAATCAGGAATATGTGTGTAAGGTATAGTGATCGAGCTCTATTATGCCTTATATACGTATTTACTATTAGCTGTTTGTGCCCGGCGTTGCACGGGTTAAGAATTAAGTTAAAAATAAGTTTATGGGAGAAAACAAAAGTTGAATTGTTTTGCAAAGCTCTAATAAAAATATATTTCCATTTAATCACTGCTGGGCTGGATGGGATGTCCAGGAAGGAAATGTGGCCTACGTTACCCGCCGAGTCCTAAAGAATAAGTTTGCGAAATTTCGGTCAGATCGGATCAACAGAGTAGATTTGTACAGAAAATTTATTAGAGCAGGAAATGAGGTAAAGGGAAAGGGGAGAAATGTTACCTACGTTACCCGCCGGGTCCTAGAGAATAATTCTAGTAGTATGCAAAAATTTTATCAGATCGGTCAAACGGTTTTGTATAGAAAATTTAAATTTGTATAGAAAATTTATCAGTGGGGAGGGGGGTGTAGAGAAAATATATTAGTTGGGAGGGGAAAGCAAAGGGAAAATGTCGCTTGTGTAATCCGCCGGGTTCTAAAAAATAAGAATGCAAAATTTGGGTCAGATCGGTCAAACGAAGGGTAGGGGGAAATGTCACATGTTACCCACTAGGTCCTAAAGAATACTTACCATCAATACAACTCTCGCCTCATCCACATTCATACATCTTCGCACGCAAGCTCGCCAGTTGTTGAGGCTTCTAACGGGACCATCTTCCAGTATCTGGTTAATGTGGCCATGCCACGTCTTCCGCGGTCGCCCTCTCTTTCTGGCGCCGTCAACACTTGCATTATATATCTTTCTTACCATTCTCTCCTCATTCATTCGCTCAACGTGCCCAAACTATCTGAGCGACTGTGGATTTGAATATGGAGAACAAACTGACATACAAAGATTGAGTCTTGTAGGTGTAAATATATAAATACGACTCATCAAATCAAATTCTTGAAGCGTTCAAAGTTACATTCGTGTCCAGTTCAAAATTATGCAACTTAAACTAATAAAACACATACATTTGCTTTTAAGACGCGGTATCCACGTAAGTAATTTTGGCCCGTTAAAGTTTTCATCTTTATTGGTAAACTTGAGCAAGACGGTCGGTTATTTAATTCGCGCCGTACCTACTCGGCAGGCGCAGCGCTCGCCACCGCAATCGGCAGAGCAACGATCCCCACCGCACGTGACGCTGCCTGTCAACGGCACGGTATTGCGAGAAACGTGGGGCCAAGTCTTGTAAATAATATAATATGCGCGAAGGTTGTGGGTTGCGCCGCCTTTATGCTTTGCGAAATGCGGTCTGGATACAGTATTGGTTCGTTACTGTTCGTGTGTAGTGAGTCTGACACAAATCTCCCGATATTATTGCGCGCCAAATATTAATAAACCGGCTGTTACCCGTCAAAAATGACGAAACAATATATTAATAGTATATTTTTTGCGCCCTCGAAGAGGCGGCGCACACTGGGTCGAAACCGTAATTTGAGGGACTTAGGGACCAACTTTCTGTTTTTACTTTTTTCTTTATGCGGATGGATAGAGCTCATTAACCTTATCAATAGCTGTCCTATGAAACTTTTTCCTAAACTTTATGGTTTGGGAAAAAAAAAAAGTTTTGTATTTTTTGTATGGAGCGGATCAAATAAAATTAAATTTTTGCCAAGTGGTGACTGACCCTGCTTTGAAACCTTTTTTTCTCATACCTTATCTAGTCTACCATCGTTTGATGCTACGAACATGTACAGAAACTTGCAACTCTCCAAGATAAATGGATCTAAAAAATAAAAAAACGTATATATTTATAATATTATTTTTTATTTTTATTTTATTTTATTTTCTTTTATGTCAAACTAAAAATGAAATAGTGAGTAAAAATACATAATAACTCAAATAATCAACAAAAAAACCAACAAAATTCGTCTAAAAACTAACTAAATGAACACTTAATAATACAACAGCAAACATATTGTTTTACAAATTACGATAGTATATGATGTACATTTCTGCTGCTAGCTCTAAGCTAGCAGCAGAAACTTGGCTGATAGATTCCTGACTATGTTATGAGTCTAAAATGTTCAAGCAACCATGTCCTAATATCAAAATGCAATATCAAAGTTTGCATTTTTTTCAATATTTCTTACTTATATTTTGCAAAAAGTAGAACTATGATTACAGTAACTTATATCAATTATTAAAATTTCATTCGCTTTAATACAAGTCGAATAAAATGATAAAAACCTTACAAAAATTTAAAAAAGCTAACTTTGATATTGCATATCTCCATAACTATTGTTATTAGGCCATGCTTGAACATTTTAGACTCATAACGTAGTCAGGAATCTACCGGCCAAGTTTCTGCTGCTAGCTCTGGTACACCCTGTGTATATATCGTAAAACTACTATCTACAATTGCAAAAAAATAAGTTTGCTGTTGTATTATTAAGTGTTTATTTAGTTAGTTTTTAGTCTAATTTTGTTGGGTTTTTTGTTGATTATTTGTGATATAATATACTTGTACTCACTATTTCATATTTAGTTTGGCATTAATGAAATTAAGGAAATAAAAAATAATATTATAAATATATACGTTTTTTTATTTTTTCGATCCATTTATCTGGGAGAGTTGCAAGTTTATGTACACGTTCATAGCATCAAACGATGGTAGACTAGAGAAGGTATGAGAAAAAAAATGTTTCAAAGCAAGGTCAGTCACCACTTAGCAGAAATTTTATTTTATTTGATCCGCTCTATACAAAAAATACAAAACTTTTTTTTTGCCCAAACTATAAAGTTTAGGAAAAAGTTTCATAGAACAACTATTGATAAGGTTAATAAGCTCTATCCATCCGCATAAAGAAAAAAATAAAAAAATAAAGTTGGTCCCTAAGTCCCTCAAATTACGGTTTCAACCCAGTATGCGGCGGTAGCGTTTGATGCGTTGAGTGACCGGTTCGGATTTGCTGGCACGGGGTTCGAGCCCTGTCTCCGGATGTTTAATTTGTTTTTTTAGACGTGAGTTCGAACAAAATTACGGACGGACAGACAACGAAATTATTATGTTTAACAAGTCGTGCACCCACGAAAAACCACGGGACATAATAATTGCAGGATTTTCATGCTCAATGACTGTCAATAATGACTGTCAGCCAGCTTGCCATTATTCAAACTCTGTGCAAATTCTATAAAATCAAAATTATTATTAAACGAACCCAGCAAATGCACCATACTAGAATGTCCACTTCTTTAATGTATCAGCCAATAAGTGCCAAGACAGTGTTTGGACAAAGAAGTTTTTTTTACAAGGCTCCTTTGTTCTTCAATGCTCTTCCCGAAAATATTAGGAGTGCAAACACTCTGTCACTTTTTAAAAAAATGGTTAAGGGAGTTATGCAGACTGATGGAAGTGATATCCAAATGTCTTTGGTGTCCATTCTGTCATAGTCAGTGTGGACACCCTACTCTTAACTTTTTACACAACACTATTGGAGAGGACATTGTTGTCACCTGCATTTGCACAAATACCCAATTGCCGAAAACAGGTCATAATTTATTGCTCATTAAACTTCATTTCTTATCACTATTTAATATACACAAACATTCATTTAATTCTCTTATATAGGTACATACCTAAATATACTTTTAACTGTGCTATTATATATACATTTTGTTACTAACCATGCATATGATTTTTATATATATTACTCTACTTTCACTATTGCTTTTGTATTTTACAGTATATTCTGTTCTTATTATCCGCATTTTATATTTATATACTCAATTAATTAATTAATTAATTTTATAGTTATATAGTATTTTGTTGTATATCTTTATTATTTTTTGTTCTAACTATATTGTTCAGCTGCTCATCTCGGCACAGGTTCTCCCTACTGAGATGAGCGGCTCCATCTCCTGTCATGTAACAAGATGAAGATAAATAAATAAATAAATAAAGATGAAGATAAATAAATCCGTACCTTAACGTGTTACAAATTTTCAGAATTCGAGCAAATGACCACGGGGAGGTATTCGAAGTAAGCTCTGGATAATACCCCATCTTCGGCCCGCGCGATCCAAGACCCGCGACCGCATATGGATTTCCGATCATAAAATAAATTCCCTAATAAATTCTTGGCTTAAAAACCGATAAATAACTACATTTTTCTTCATTCAATGTGCTGGCTCCGAGTCCAATAATTGCCTTTAAGGCTTATGTTCGCCTGCACCGGGTCCCGTAATCCCCTTACAGCCTACGCCGGATTACCGCGGCCGGACCGCAAGACCTGAATACACGAATACAGACCCAATCGACCGGGCTGTTATGTTAATATCGGGCGATTTATGGCTCTCTGCGCTTGGCTGCTAATATGAAAATTCACAATATAATCATATTTATTTCATCTTTTTCGCATTATATAATTCTTTCCTAGCTTACAAAGAGGCAGGCTAGATTTAAACGTAATACTGTAGAAGATGGGTGGTGATTTCAACGCCGTATTAAATTATGATAAAGGGATTTTCCGGGGAAAATATTTTACGAAATTAAACAACGAAAAAATTCGTCTGGTATTTTTCTTATTTCTCTCGTGATTTATCCATGACCACCAAAATATACAGATATGAACTACCCTAAATTCTTGGTACGCAACATGGTTATTTAACTATTCAATGAACAAAGTCACTTAAAATAAATTTAAATTAACCTAGTCGTTACGAGATTCGTGTGGTTCGCTCTAGAACCTTCTAGTATCAGATTTTAGAGTGTGCTGTAATATCGTTGACTAGGTTCAATTATTTTTTATTAATAAATATTTCGTTACAATGTTTTCAATTGTCGGGAGGAATGAATGAAAACCCTAGAAATTAGTTAGAAATTTATTATTATTATTTTTTATTTTATTTAAAAAAATAGAGATGGGAACACGGAATACGTGTCACATCAATATTATTACTATTTTCAAACTAAGCTAAACGCTTGTGGTATGAAAATAAGACTAACTTGCTAGTCTGGAGTGAGATTCGAACTCGCGACCCTTGGATCACGAGGCGAGTGTCCTAACCACAAGACCAACAAGCTACTCTATAATAAAAAATTAATGATAAATTATTTATTCAACGAACAAAGTCATTTAAAACAAATTAAACTTATTATTATTATTATTAATTAAACTATTTCGCAGTACATCACTCGTAAATGAACACTTTATAATCGCTGTGTATTGCGTATTTAACATTCACTTGAACATATCATCCAATTTCACTCGTAGTATTTATCGCATTTATTTATTTCGCCCATTAGGTACTTCGCTCGATTATTCGCTTTATTTATCGCTTGCTTCTATTCCCTCACGCTGGGTCTTATCTTGCGGCTCGCGGCCGACTTTGCACGGTAACGAACTGTCAAACACGACTTGAACTTCGTGTTATTCTATATATTATTCTAGTGTATAGTAGAAGGTTCTCGTTGTATCTCGGTTGAACCAGGTGTTTCTATATTCTTGAGATACGTCTATAAACTTTCAACTTTTATTAATATTTCCCAAGTATTGTAGATCACCTTAGATTATTATAGGCCATTCTTGATCTTTCGATAGTGTTATGATATGTTACACGAGTAATTCGGGCTGTGCGTAAATTGTTTTTAGCATCTCGTGGCAATATTGTAACGAGATATATAGTTATCGGAAAGAATTGCACGTAATCGATGATTTTGCAGCACTCTTCACCGTTTACATTAAAATTGGAATTCCTGGAAGGTTCTGGAATATTGGAAGCATCTAGAGTATCAAGACGAATACAAGTCAGGTATACCTAATACAAGGAGCACTGCTCAATTCAGTCTGAGTGACGTTTTATCAGAGCGATATTAGCTACGGAGCGAGAACAGTGTGGCCATCGCGTTGTATATTTCAATGAAAGTAAATAAAGGAAGTACCTCCTGGCGAGTGAGAAGTTTTTCTACCAGCAAAAATTTAACAGAATATTCTAGAAAGTGATCGATGCAATAGAATCAGTTGTGACTTTGGTTAATTAGTGCGAATTAAGAAACACCGTACTGCACTGTGTGGAATATTATAGAAACATTTGGTCACTATAAATTTAAGCAAAATGTTCCAATTAAATTCGTATCCAGTGACTTTTTGCGTAATAAGTAAAAGATTAAATTCTGTTTTCATTTGCCTCTTATGTCATGTCCCGTGGCAATACTTTAACAGCATACGCGAGGCAGGACCTTCTTCCGCTTAAGAACGTGTTTAGGTCATCTCTGTAAATTCTTTGAGATATACAGGGTTATTTGTAAAACATTAATAACCTCGCAGGACTATATTCCTGCTTTGATTATGAGTCGAAAGTGTTCAAGCTATTATGACCTAATATCAATAGTTCTGGAGATCAAAGTTTGCATTTTTTTTTTCAATATTTCTGACTTATTTTTTGTAAAACGTTATACTATCATTACAGTAACTTATATCGAATATGAAAAATTCATTCCCTTTAATACAAGTCAAATAAAAAAATAAAAACCTTCGAATTCCAATTGGAAAACACTCAAATTGGATTTTTTTCAGGGTTTTTATCATTTTATTTAACTTGTATTGAAACGAATGAATTTTTCGTAATCGATATGAGTTACTGTAATAAAAGTCCAACGTTTTACAAAAAATAAGTCAGAAATGTTGAAAAAAAAATGCAAACTTTGATGTCGCATATCTCCATAACTATTGATATTAGGTCATAATAGCTTGAACATTTTCGATTCATACTCAAGGCAGGAATATGTATACAAAGTACTGAGGCTTATTTCTACCAAATCTCTGAAATATGTCACATCGTATTGCATTCCGTGTACACTGACCATTATGGTACTTTTGTGAAAAATCATCCCCATGGAAAAATTGCGATCTGCCTCCTTGTAATGCGGGCCCAAGTTGTGGGCTGGTGGTGCTGGTGGGGGTAATCGATTTAGTGTAAACTTTGTCTCAACTCCAAACAACTATCTCAACCCGGCAGTGCTCGCGCAAGAACTCGATACAAACACTTCCAACATTCCACATTCCGGCCTTTGCGTCGTTAGGAGGTTCGATAGCGTATTGTTTACGTGTTGCTGTCGAAATATCAATTCCGCTATTTCGCGAAATGACCGCCCTATTTCCTATTCCTAGCAAAGGATCATAGCCATAAGTAGTCGTAGAAATAGAAGGCATTATACTTTAGAATAAGTCAGAATCCTAATAAAAGTCGTAGGTTAAGGAGGTTTTTTTTAAAAGCGGAAAACTTTGAATTGAAATAAAACACACAAAAATATTTTAAATATCCACAAAGTTAGCTTTATTTGACTAATAATATTATGTCATTAATATTTAAATATAATTTTGGGCATATGACTGCCGCGGTTGGCGCGTACATGGCGTAATCTGGAAGTCGAACACCAATTTTCTTGTTAAAAACTGAACCCATAGAATACATAATTAACGTAAAGTCGTAAAAAATCATGGGAAATAATAGTAATTAATAAAAACCCTCGCATGACCGCGCAACATGAGCGCACTGATTGCGTGTCACACTCTAATTTATTGCTCGCCCACAGTTGTTGCCCAAAGTTGCATGGATGATGGGCTTGGATGGAGGAGACCACTCGTACAGTGATGTTAAAAATTTATAACCTCCAAAAACGTACAGAAAACACTGAATTAATCACCATATTCAAAACATTAAACGGCCACACTGATGTGCCATGTTTACTGGGCCAAATAAAATTCAATATCCCTTCCAGAAATAATGAACTTTTGTTCCTTAGTCATCACAGAACTAATTTTGGATTCTAGGCTCCCATTTCACGGTTATGTCATCTTATAAACTCAAGACAGGATCTGGACTTCTTCGGTGTAAGTCTGTCCAGATTCAAACAATCTCTGATTAGATAGTCCAGATCTTGTTTCCATCTTGTTAGTACTTTTCATTTGTCCTTGCTTTTGTTTTAAATTGTTATAACTTTTATTTTGATATATTTTATGTTTTTCATGTTATGTATTATATCTTATTGGACTATGTCTATTAATTTCAATAAATAAATTATCTGTACTCACGTAAAAAAGGCGAGCAATTGTGGGCGAGCATTCTTCCGAACGCCCCCTGTGGCCACCCTATTAAGACTTCCGTACATATTTCCCAAATAAATAGCTTCGCCTTTGTGAAACGACTATAATTATTTTTCAGTTATTAATGATTCTATCGGTAATATTAGTTTCATTTAAACATCGAAAATCTAAAACTGAAATTTAATGCTTGGCCTACCGAAGAAATGTAAATGGATGCCATGAGCCAGAAGGCAGGTTCGCTGCTGCCTTAATACGATATTATTCAAAATACAGAGCGGAGAAATTATGCAGAGAACTTGCAAGTGAAGCTTAAGCTTAATATTTGAATACATCCTTTACTTATATTCAAATACACAAAGATCACGTCTATTATAAAACAGGCAGAAATCATTTAGGTATTGTAACATCTTTCAGTATCAAGAAAACAGAAAAGAATATCACATTTTTTTCTATTCTTTCATGTTATCACGGAGGTTTCCAAAGAGTCTGAATATTTAAGAATGTTTTAGAATGGGTGAATGTATACTAGAAGATTCGAATCCTTATAAATTGCTCCTCGCGGCCGCGCTGTTATAGTGGTGTTATTTTAACGGCGAGCGAAAGCCATAAATTAAGGGGCGGAAAGATAGTGAACTGTGAATCCGTGCGATAGAGAATAGCAGGGAAAGTATTTAGCAAAGAAGTTTGGAACTTTTTATTGACGCGTTATAGAATAGAAATCCAGATCATGTTTAAGTACAGTAACTTTTACTTTACTGCGGCAAGCGCCTGAGGTTATTGACGACCTCCAGAATAAGAGCGGCAATTCTCATTTTTTAGTAAATCCATATTTATCTGGACTTCTCTCTCTATCTCCTTCTTTCAATCTCTTCCTCAATTACGTTTCTAAGGTTGGCATTTATATCAAATAATTTGTCTTGTATATTGACACTCTGAAATGTTTGATATAGGTTACCGCATTGGCGATTGAGAATCACCTTTTTGGTAGCGCTACCCGGACAATTTTCCGGTGTTCATACAACTATCGTGTGATTTTGTGATGTGCAACGAATAGAAGAATATGAATTAGACTTACAATGAATTACACTGAAGTTTATTGAATAAAAGTTGAGGTTATAGACAAAACGTAGCTCAGAACTTAAATGAACTTATAGTTGGTTGGACAACCAAGATGGAATGGCTGAGAGAAGACGGCCATGCTGCTAGTTCCTGGCCCCTGGTTGAGCCTCTGATACTAGAACTAATAAGCCAATGTTAGTGTTAGGGACAAACTGAGTGAAGATATCCAAATTAGGCGTAGTTGAAGCCAAGAATATATCTTATCAATCTGTACACCGAGTCAATATTTAAATAAATACTATTTGATACTGTTCTAAGGATATTGTTAAATGGTAAACTGCTTAACAACATTAGATTTGCGGACAATACGTTGCTATTTACAGACAATGCCTGTGACCTTTAAACACCGGTAAAAAAGGTGAATGAAGCAAGAAGCAAGTATGGCTTGAAGAAGAACACTCGTAAAACCAAATTGATAATAGCATCAAAAATATCACTTCCGATGCCAAACATAACCATCAACAAAGAAAGTGCGTGAGTGAACGAGAATTGTGATCCAACTCAAGAAGTAAAAGCACGAATAGAGATGGCAAGAAGTGCGTTTCTCAGAATGAGACTATGGGAAATGTCTATATGATCCCAATATCGTTCGCACTTTGAGGCTGCAAACAGTGCGTCTAGGGTATATATCGGATTTGTACTTACTTTTGGCAGCTCCTCTGTCTCAGGACTGTGGGGCCGTTGCGAGGTAGCTAACTTCTACGGAATGAAGCACTTTGTGTCATATGTACAATTTACAAGGAGTTTATTCAAGATAGTTACAAAGGTAAGTTGGGTGATGCTAATATACGGTTAGTTAAAGAGTTTGCTATAAATGCGGACTCGATTAAGGTTAGCACATATTTGTACGCACGAGTCTAAACGTCGATCGTGTAGCAATCCAAAAAGTCGCGACGCGTTACGCGGGTTTATGGTGTTGGCGGTCGAGCGAGCGGAACAGGAATGGCGGTCTTGCCGCTCGCCGCCTGTGGGTCAGTTGGTCTCCCTGACCGCCAGATGCCGCCCGCGTGGTGGAATCCGCCACAAGACCTTTGTTTTCTAAACGTGACATAAGCCTGCAACGAAGAATGCGTATGGTTCGATGTTATATTTTCGCCATTTTCTTATCTGGGGTAGAGGCGTTGTAAATCAAGAACATTGTGAACCGCAAAGTCTAGGCTATTGACGTAAGACTCTACAGACACATATTGAAAGTCTCCTGGGTGGATAGGGTAACGGATGTTGAAGTCCTCCGGCGTATGGGAAAAGACCAAGAAGTGCTGCCAACTATCAAGACAAAAATTTGGAGTATCTCGGACATATTATGAGAGGACCAACATATAGTCTAAACCAACTCATCATCCAAGGGAAAATAAGTGGTAAAAGAAGCGTAAAAAGACGCCATATCTCATGGCTGCGTAACTTGAGGGACTGGTACAAGTATTGCTTGATTGAGTTGTTCCGTGAGGCGGTGGACATTAATTTTCATCTAGACATGGATATAATTACCATAACCCTTTCTATTTTCTATGGTGTTGGAGCGCCAGAAAAAGAGAACGGCCGCGGAAGACTTGGCATGATCAGGTTAACCAGATAATGGAATGTGGTCCTGTTTGAAGCCTCAACCATCGACGAGCGTACATGTGGCGATGTATGAATGTAGATGAAGCAAGAGTTCTGTGTCAGGACAGCGCTCCAACATCTAGTGAGCTATTTGAGAAGGAAGAGTGACCTACATTTTACCACAATCAGAAAAATTACTGTAACATATTAAAAAGTTGTTCCTTCAAAACAAACTGGTTACAGATCCGAATAATTTGTTGAAATTTGTACTCCACTTCACTGTAATGAATCAGTTTCTTTTTAAATTTCCCCTCACGATACAGGAGAAATAGGATATTATAAATCAGATCGGATTGTACCTATATATTGACTTTTGTTAAACATTAGTAGAATCCAGAATTGTGTCATACGATTCAGAATGTTGATACAGTACATTTAACCCTCAATGCACTATGTGAGACAATACATACCCGGCAACGTGCATGTCTCCATAAAGTGTTACCATAAAAATTTGTGATTTTTACTTACTAACAGATAGGCAGAGATAGAACGTCACACTTTTCTATCCTGGCACACCGCTTTTGCTTCGACCACATTCGTACATTTTCTGATACACGCTCTTGGATTATTGAAGCTTTTAGTAGGGCCGTCCCCCAATATTTGGTTTACCTGGTCATGCCAACTCTTTTGTGGATGCCTTCTATTCGAGCTGCTTTCAATACTCGCCATATATTCTTTAGCACCCTTTCTCGCTCATCTCAACAAACCTTTCTATAAGTATACTTTGGCACTATCTCATTATTTTATATTAGGTCCTTACATATGAAATTGGCGTTTAGTATGGGAGGAACATAAAGCTGATTTTTTTTTATTATAATATATTTATTTAATCAAAGTATGTACCATTGCTATCTATGCACTTTTGCCATCTCGTAGGTAGTTCATCGATCCCTTTACTAAAAAAACCATTCGGACGGGAATCAATAAAATCTTTGAAGGCGGTTTGGACTGCCCCATCGGAGTAGAATTTTTTCCTTTGCAAGAAGTTATCCAAATTTCGAAAAAAATGGTAATCTGTTGGGGCAAGGTCCGGAGAGTACGGTGGAGGTCTTAGACATTCCAATTGAAGCTCCTCTAATTTGGTAGCCGTCTGTTGTGCAGTGTGTGGTCTAGCGTTATCATGAAGCAGCAGTGGCCTAGAGCGATTAACCAGCCTCGGTTGTTTAGCAGCTAGCTTTTCCATCATGGTTTGCAGTTGCTGACAACATCTGCCGTAATCGTCTGGCCAGATTTAAGAAAGCTGTAGTGAACGACACCAGCACTAGTCCACCAAACGCTCACAAGTAACTTTTTTGGAGTCAATTTTCACTTGGGGCATGATTTGGCTGGTTCGGCAGGGTTCAGCCATTGCGATGAGCGCTTCCGATTATCGTACAGGATCCACTTTTCATCACAGGTAATGATTCGATTTCAAATCCCTTCATTATTGTGCCGGTTGAGTAATGCAACGCAGCAGTCAACGCGCGTTTGTTGATTTGCTTCACTCAATTCGTGAGGTACCCACCTTTCAAGCTTTTTCACCTTACCAATTTGCTTCAAGTGGATTAAAACAGTTTTATCACTAACACCGCAGCCTGCAGCTAACTCGGATGTGGTTTGCGATGGATCCGCTTTCCAATAGCCTTCAATTCTTCATTATCAACTTTGGTCTCCGGCCGTCCACGGGGCTTGTTCTGCAGGTCGAAATTTCCAGAACGAAAACGTTGGAACCAAAAACGCACTGTGTTTTCTTTTGCGGCACCGTCGCCATACACATCATTAATCCTTCGAGCCGTTTCTGCAGCACTGGTGCCACGGTGGAACTCGTACTCGTAAATAACGCGATATTTCAAGTTTTTCATTTTGTAAACTGAGTGACGCAAAGAAAAAAACAATTGAGGAAAAAACAAATGAATTATAATTTTCAAAACACAAATACATGAGTAAATAGCTGTATAAATTTGGATTTGGAATTCCTAACCAAAGAGAAGATATTTGAGATCAAATTTGCCAGTACGGCAAAACGCCAATTTCATATGTAAGGACCTAATATATCTTTTTTATGTTTCCATAGATTCTTTTAACCAACTTTTTCTTTTCTTTTTCTGTGAATATATTATTTATTTATCAAATGTACTTTTAAAAACTCTATGACAATGTATGTTGACAAAAACAGAAACACCAAGATATTAGTGTACAAAACGCTTATTAGGCCAGTGCTCACGTACGCAGCAGAGACATTGGTACTAAGAAGACTGAGCGAGCATTGGACGTCTTTGAAAGGAAAATTTTGAGGCGTATCTTCGGACCGATTTTAAAAAATGGACTTTAGCGCAGACGTTACAACAATGAGCTCTATACTCTGTTTACTGAGCCAAACGTCACAAAATTTATAAAACTGGGAAGACTTCGGTGGCTGGGACATGTGGAGAGAATGTCCGAGCATCAAGCACCAAAGTCCCAGCTGAACTCAAGGCCAAAGGCGAAGAAGCTTAGGAAGGCCAAATTTAAGATGGAGTGACAACGTCCTCAAAGACATTTCTGCCTTGGAACTGGAAAAAGCTGGCACTAAACCGAAATGAGTAAAGGAAGACTCTTGAGGAGGCCAAGACCCACCAGGGGTTGTAATGATGATGTTGACAAAAAAATTAATATTCATTTTACCGGTGTAATATTTTCAGAAGAACCTTTTTGCGACATGGAAACGGAAGGGTTAAGTGGAATTTCGTTTGAGAAACTCAATACATCTAATAACAAAATTCTTTGTGTATCTAGTATCTTTAAAGAGAATTCTTCATATGAAGAAGTAATTATAAGATGTTGTTTTAAACAAATGTGCTGAAATACGATGAGAACCATAAATACAGTATCGGAGTGAGAGATCAGGGGAGGTGAGTGAGGGAGAATCGATAGTTCGGTCTGGTAAGGGAGGGGTAGGGGAGGAGGACTCCATCCCTTATTTTTCAAACAGGCAAAATCTGCGAAAGGTCGTCTGGACGCAAAACCAAATATTTTTACTGGAATTACTCAATTTTGTGTGCCCAGGAAGTGAGTTTATTGAAGGAATTAGTGGAAGGGTGGATGAAGATACGAAAGGGCAGAGAGAAAGCCAATAAGATCGACGACTGTATTTTGTGAAATTATAAGCGTTTCAACTTTCAACAAATCGAGTGATTTTTTTGAAGTTTTTGTTGTTGAGGCGTGTTAATTTCAACAAAATTTTAACACCATGAAATCATGACGCACCAATAGCTTAAATGGCGATTTTAAACCGAGCACAAAGAAACTCCGATGATATAGGAGCGCAGCCTACGCAGTTCCTTCTCTGTTTTGGACTTTCTTGGAGCTTTTGGTTAGGGAATGCAATCCCAATCCCACGAGATCGGGATCCCTCGAGATCTCGAGGCATTCTACGAAATCAATCCCGAACCGAAAAATCGGACGAGATTATCGGGATTGATCGGCATTTTTTATGTTTTGTATGTTTGATTTTATGTCTGTAGAGCTTTTAGTAAGTACTTAAAAGTTATGTTCATGTTACATTCAAATAATGAAAATAGCTTTGAATAATATTTGCTGTATTTCATCAACCTAACATAGTAATAAAAACTAGCAACAGTTAGTAGTTTTTACTCTACTACATTGACTGATTGATGCTTGGAAAAACGCCTAAAAAACTTTAATGCAATGATTGAAAATGAACATTTTATTAAAATTTCTGATATAAAATGCAAGGCATTGTCGTCAATTGCTATTCAGCTCTATAAATAAAAAAAAGTAACCCATAACAACCAAGTTTTTACTATACTCCCTTTCTTTGTAAAATGTAACAATAATTAAAGACGAATTAAAATATATA
The DNA here is from genome assembly GCA_016648135.1 of Agrypnia vestita. Classification (NCBI taxonomy): domain Eukaryota; kingdom Metazoa; phylum Arthropoda; class Insecta; order Trichoptera; family Phryganeidae; genus Agrypnia; species Agrypnia vestita. The sequence continues at coordinate 349 of JADDOH010008033.1, read as the reverse complement.
ACATAACATTAAGCTTACAGAAATTTTATATATTTCTAAAATGTCAGATGTTTTGAAATGTCAAGATTTTGATAAATTCAATTATCATCAATATCGTACATTACGAATTTCCAGCGTCAAATGATTTAGTCAGAATTAGATTTGAGTAATGTAGAATTCTTCAAAACTACGCAGAAATCTAAAAGAAATTAATTATTATTTGATTTTTTCTCAAAAAACTCAATTTTGCTGTCATCTGTGAACCAATTGTTTTGTAAATTTTCGAAATTCGTAGTGATGTACCTATTATACCGACGGAGTAATTCAAATTTAGAAAATATTCCGCGACGTTATCGGGCCGCCGCGCCGT
>JADDOH010008032.1:0-152686 GCA_016648135.1 Agrypnia vestita | reverse complement strand
TCTTAAATCTGGCCAGACGATTACGGCAGATGTCTATTGTCAGCAACTGCAAACCATGATGGAAAAGCTAGCTGCTAAACAACCGAGGCTGGTTAATAGCTCTAGGCCACTGCTGCTTCATGATAACGCTAGACCACACACTGCACAACAGACGGCTACCAAATTAGAGGAGCTTCAATTGGAATGTCTAAGACATCCACCGTACTCTCCGGACCTTGCCCCAACAGATTACCATTTTTTTCGAAATTTGGATAACTTCTTGCAAAGGAAAAAATTCAACTCCGATGGGGCAGTCCAAACCGCCTTCAAAGATTTTATTGATTCCCGTCCGAATGGTTTTTTTAGTAAAGGGATCGATGAACTACCTATGAGATGGCAAAAGTGCATAGATAGCAATGGTACAAACTTTGATTAAATAAAAATATTATAATAAAAAAAAATCGGTTTTATGTTCCTCCCATACTAAACGCCAATTTCATATGTAAGGACCTAATATTAGTTTTATTCTCCAATGATCCAACGATGTACGTATGGAGCCCATATAAATTGGTCTGTTACACTCTCCATATAGGCATGCGCGAGCAATTTATTCCATTGCTCTAAATTATCTAAACCTATTGCCATAATAATGGATGAGTGGAAATTACGCGTAATAGCAGGTTCTATTCACGTTCGCCCGATTAATTACCCCACACAATGGGACCCCACAAAGAGTCGACGCGAATCCGCGTAAACTCGACGGATTAGATCCATTGTGGGCGCTCCCTCGTTCAGCGACTGCTCCAGCGGACCGATTCACCGGCGCTACAAAAGTAATGAAATTCTCACAACGAGATGGCACAGTAGTCGCCCGGGAGAGCGCGCGCCTCGAGACGTCCCTTTCCCGGCGTCCTGACATTTTGCATACAAAGTGGGAGAAAAAACAGCGCGAACAGAGGATTCCGCGGTGACGTGTGTGCTTATGTTAAATTTTCTCATTTTATTTCAAACCGCCAGCGCTTTCATTCTGTCTCATCTGTCGCGAAGTCTCGACCAGACAAGGTTACCTGAAGTTATAAAGCAGAACGGCGGTGTGTTTCTCGCGGGCATAAATTTGTAACTATAAAAGAAAAAACCTAAAATATTTTTTTGAGATTTTGTCTCGTTAAATTACTTTTCCTTCAGTCACTTTAAGCATACATTGTACATTCTTCATAAATCACACACAATCTAGTTGATAGTCCGGAACTTCTTCAAGAATATCTTACCACATCCCAACTCGCAATAACGGACACTCACCTACTTTTCATCTCCCTTTATGTTAGACCAACTCAAAACAAAACTCCTTTATGTAAAGATCCACAAATTCATTTAACACAAACTATCACCACATTGACATTTTCAACTCGACGATAAGAAACATAAAACAAACAATATCTACACAACCGCACCCAAACTAATTCGTACAATTTATCTTCACTTATATTCTCGTCCCACATTCCCCTCCACCCTCTCCACTCGCTGTTAAATTAAATTAAATTAACTTAAATTAAATGAAATTACTATATTCAGTGGAAAATTTGTAATTGGCATTATTTTATAAACCATTATTTATATTTGTTAATATGTTAATATGCTGTTATAAATAAATAAATATTGTTGGACGTATTAAAAACATAGCTTTATGCGCAAGCCTTTCAATTTTTTTACTGCTACAAAACCTGCTTAAGGTTTGCAACTTAGTTTAATTCGCTTCGAAATGTTAAAAAAAAAGAAAACACATAGTTTTGACCATTCACTTGACGAGCTTAGAGGACCTTTCGTTTGACGTTTCGAGCCCCGTGGGCATTGAAAGAACGAAATTTGTGAGATTATTGCAGCGGGGCGTGGAACTGAGAGAAGTTAAGCTGCTCTAATTCATCTCATGTTGCCTCTAAATTGTGGTCTTACTATTTATTTTCGGAAAATTGTGGAATTCATTAATTGGTGGAAGTAGAACCACTCTACCCAACTAGTTCTACTTCCACCGTTTTTTGGTAAATGGTAAATGTGGTTTTTCGACACACTTTTTTTGGCTTGTCGAGTCTTTGGGCCACCGACCCTACTTGGACAAGGGGGTGGAGATGATGATGATGAACACATTTTTTTAAACAATATTTTATATGAAAGTACATATGTTCTAAGAACACACTGACTGGATTTTGTCCCAAGGTGATAAATAAGGTAAAAAAGTTAATAATGAATAAAGGATAAATTATAGAAATCTCACAAAGACGTAACTAATTTATATATAAGAAAAGTGGATGAAGTCTCTTAAACGGGGGTCTCTCGGGGCTTAAAACTTATATGAGCTGGCTTAAGTAATCACTGTACACAATGCAACGTTCACCAATTCCATAGTAAGAACATCCACACATTATCTTTTTTTTTAAAGTTCTATATGTTCGAATAAAGAATCATTAATATATTACTATGATCTCTGCTAGAGACATTTGTTAATTTTTTCTCTTTAATAAGTTAGTGCGCATACCTTTCGTAACTAGTAATGATACCCTTATATTTTATTTTTAAAGTGGATTTTTTTTAGCTAAACGAGAGATACAGTACGTCGTTATGTGCGAACCTGGTTCTAGAATGTTTAATTTCTACCCATATAATCCGCCATGGAAAATCTATGTAGATTTATGAATGTAGATTTATTACGCTATAATTATTGGCATGCGATATTTAAATCAGCATGTTTGCGTTTGAGCTTTATTTCTATTGCATTTTTTATTTTTTTTTATCAACGCCCTGGTGAGCTTTTACAGCACAAGAAAGTAATGATTTTAAGTAAGGAATGAAAGGATTTTTATATACCTAACACAAAACACGCTTTAAAGTTGATAAGTAAAAAATCTTAATAGAAATAAAACATATTTAAGAGAAATGAACAATATAAAAGTAACAATATATATAAACAATGATTAGTACACAAGCATTTCTTATGAAACCAAGGATATGTGGCACCATGAGAATAGACATTCAATGTTATACGTGTAAATTAAATAAATATATTGCTTTTGTTAAGGAATTTAGCAAACGGAAAATTAACAAACTGTTACTAGTAAAATTTTATCAGTTATAATATTGCGACGTCTCCCGCCCGGGCACATTCTCACAAAGCGCCGGGCGGGGGGCGCGGATCTCTCCAAGATCGGCGCCCTTCAGCGGGCGGGATTCGCACCCACCCGCGCAGCCGAGCGGTCTGATCTTGGCTGTATGCGTGCCGCCACACACACACGCACAACCATCCACATGGGTCGCTGATATTCGGAAAGGAGGTACAAAATAATAAGTCTGGTTCTGTCGACAGTAATTCTTGTATATTTACATGAGAAATTAGCAAGAATAAGAGTAAGAAGTGCATATTTACATAAAGAGATACAAATATTTACGTGACAAATAGGGAGATACATACCAGACTTAACTAAACTTAAGTAGGCCTATACTAAACTAACCTAATCTCCATTAACCCCTATACTAAGCCTAAACTATACCTAGATCTGTTACCGTCGTGGGAACTTCCCGCCCGCCCCCCGGGCGGGATACCTCCACAGCGCGCTTCAGTGTCATCCAGACACTCAGGCTGCCATCACAGCCTCAGCACCGCCAGGTGCTACGTGGGAACTTCCCGCCCGCCTCCAGGCGGGATACCTCCACAGCGCGCTTCAGTGTCATCCAGACACTCAGGCTGCCTTCACAGCCTCAGCACCGCCAGGTGCTACGTGGGAACTTCCCGCCCGCCTCCAGGCGGGATACCTCCACAGCGCGCTCCAGTGTCATCCAGACACTCAGGCTGCCTTCACAGCCTCAGCACCGCCAGGTGCTACGTGGGAACTTCCCGCCCGCCTCCAGGTGGGATACCTCCACAGCGCGCTTCAGTGTCATCCAGACACTCAGGCTGCCTTCACAGCCTCAGCACCGCCAGGTGCTACGTGGGAACTTCCCGCCCGCCTCCAGGCGGGATACCTCCACAGCGCGCTTCAGTGTCATCCAGACACTCAGGCTGCCTTCACAGCCTCAGCACCGCCATGTGCTACGTGGGAACTTCCCGCCCGCCTCCAGGCGGGATACCTCCACAGCGCGCTTCAGTGTCATCCAGACACTCAGGCTGCCATCACAGCCTCAGCACCGCCAGGTGCTACGTGGGAACTTCCCGCCCGCCTCCAGGCGGGATACCTCCACAGCGCGCTTCAGTGTCATCCAGACACTCAGGCTGCCATCACAGCCTCAGCACCGCTCGTGACTGGAGCCTTCGGACCCCCCGCAATGCAGATCCACGGCGCCCTCTTCCAGTCCATCCTGGTGCTACGTGGGTCCTGGCCACAAAGTGCGCCTCCGGAGCGCCCCACCTACTCGGGTCCCGATGGACACGATGCCACCACGGCACCTCGGACTCCCGGAAAGACAGCGTTGTCGGGGCTAAAGCCCTTATTGCGCTGACTATTAAGGCCTATTAAGGCCACAGTGAGAAATGAGTTCCGTTGTGGGCTAAGTACGGCAGTCTTTTTAAAAGAACAATTATTATTATGAATCTACATAAATGCGATCATCGTTTAAGCGAATCACGAAAAGCGATCACGTTGAAATAAATATTAATGTGTACCAATACCGCTGTGCCGATAGATTATGGAATGTGGGAAATGTTCGGATTCACTATCACCAACGTGCATATAAACGACGTAGATTGACAGTGAGGTTTGTTATCTAAAGCTGGCTTAATTGGTTAAAATCGTTTTATATGATTTTAACCAATTAAAAATGCAATGTTTTTAAAGACACTTAGTATAACAATCTGTGCTATTCTAAAAATAGCAACATTGAGATGCCAAATCTTTATCTCAATCTTGACAGGTATGTATAACATTGTATTGCCGCCAATTTCGATGTTTTAAGTTTGACATGTTTGAAATTAATGAATTAAACAATCAGAAAGCTCTAACGCGTAAAAAACCTTAAGTTATTCACAATTATGAATAATGAGCTTTCTAATTGATTGAATTGATTAATTTCAAACCTGTCAAACATAAGAAATAGCAATATTGCTTAGTTCAGAATACGGATGAATGATTGTTTTTATTGCCACATAATCTGCAATATCAAAGAGATGTTATATTAAACCACCGTTTTTAAAATCTTACATTGTGGTTTCTAACCAGAATCGCGAATCAATTCTTCTATGCCGTTTAAATCTTCATCACTAGAAGATTATGATGATTCACTATCGGAATGTCCTACTCTACAAGATTAACACGCATGTGATCAATATTGGTGAAAGTTTAACAATACTACGGTTGGGGTGCATAGTGTTGTGAATATAGTAGTGTAGTGTTGGTCCTGACGAAGAGACGGGTACGTCTCGAAACCGGTAGACCTAAAATCTGGTAGTGGTTTTTACTAAGTTAACTAACAATCTGTTATAATTTCTAACCAAAAAGTTGATGCTATAAATATTAATAAAGAATTTAATTTTTAAAAAGTATTTGGAAGATACGTATTTTGTATCTAGTTTTTCAGATACCATTCCAGAAAGTTATTTGTATCTGGTATCTGATTTTAAAGTATCTTGCATTTTGTATTCCAGATACTTTGTATAGGGTATCTTGTACATCACTGCTAATTAGATGGGTATTCTTCTATTTCAAGATTCATCTTTGCGTAGATCCCTTTGAAATATTACTAAAAGTGCAAGACCGCGAGTAAAAGGAGGTCGAGTGGCGTCGTACAAAGCCCTTGTTGCGAAGTGACTCTTAGCATAATAGCTCTGTAGAGCGCTTACCCACGATTCCCGGGAATCCTCCAGGTATTCCTGAATTTATCAAAGGAGATTAAGGAATATATTAATAAATATTCCTTACTGTTCGAATAATAAGAATAAGAGCATAACAAGTTGAATAAGATTTTCTTAATATAGAAAAACAGAAAGGACGTGACTAATGAGAATTTTCGTGTTTTCCATATTGCTGTAGTTCAGAATAGTATCTTGGACCGTAATATCAACAGAATGCAAAGATTGAAGCTTAAAAACATTTGACATATACATTGAACAGACAGATTAATCCACATTGCTTTTAACCAAATGTTTCTAAAGTTTCCTCACATTTTTGACTACATTGCACGAAGAGGAAACGAAAGTATTATTACAAGTTTAGCATCCAGGAATAATTTGAAGGCATTTAACGAAATTAGTGAATAACGTGTTTTATTTATTTAAAATATGCTTGACAATAAAGGGAGTCTTGCAAACGGCATCCAGTTATATATTTAACTCTTGTAGCATCCGTCAATTGCAGTAGCGATCGTTACCAATTTAACTCGGCTATATACTGTCACTGGCCACAACACTAAAATAATCTAGAACGGTCTACGATGTTCTACGGCTTTCGGGAAACATCTAAAATATTCGAGAATATAATTCTAATCTAATGGACATTCTAATCTAATAAAATTTTCATTCATTCCTCCCGCAGCCACGACACGTGACAATATGTTATTTAATAAAGAGTTAAGGTTGTTATTACGGTCGTTAGACATATTTAACTGTAACTGGTTGCGGATATTTTATACGAACCGTATGTTTTTCCGAGAGACGATTCTCGACGTTTCGTTGAATTCTTATTCAACGTCATCAGGAGGACGACCTTTACCCGCGGAGGTAGAGGGCGGACTGATTACTACTTTCGAGGGCGTAAATTATATGCACTTTTTTGTGATGTGTTCACTTCACAATAGAGAGAGCCAGTGTGCAATATGTACTAGTTACAGTTACAGCCTTTTGAAGCCTAGAACATTAAAAAAACAATAAATACCGATCTTGTTGTGGTACACAAGATTCTCAGTGGAGCTATTAATGCTCTTTCTTCATCAAACGCTAAACTCCGCATAAGAAATCCGTATTCTGATAGTGTTTCATTCATTCATTCATTCATTACAAAAATAAAATTTAAAAAATAACAAAAAAGTGGATGTGGCTATTTTTGCACGCACGGATATATAAAATAAACCGCTATATTCTATATATACGCACGTGTATACAAAATAAACCGCTTTTAAAGCTGTTCCCTCTATCTTCACTTAACTCCCCCCCTTCTCTCCCCCCCAACCTAGTTGACACTCTGTCCCTCTCTGTTTTTCTTTCTCTCTTTATAAATTTCTGTACTTAGATTAGTCTATATTACCTATAATTGTCCTGAAGAAGGTTGAGTCCAACCGAAACTAGTTGATAAACATATAGCAATAAAGTGGTTTAAATCTTAATTTATTCTTAAATGTCTTACAATGTCAAGCCACAAAGTGTTTTCTTGAAAATTTAAAATAAACCGCGTGCGTGCGCAAGATTCAATTTATTTTAACTGAACGGATTGAAAGAAATTGGAAATAATTCAAACCGTTCGCGAATCTCGTTTTATTTTCCAGGGACTGATCGTCCTTTGTCGAACTTCATAAATAAATAATAATTTTAATATAAAGGCGATCCAGTAGACCCTAGTATTCTGATTAAAACTATTCAATAGAAAATAATAAAAATCCCCTTTCTCTTATACTTATCAAATGTATCCAATCAGGCAAGAAAAATAATGATTCTAAACGGAAAGAATATCAGAAAAGACTAAATGGACTACGGATAACATTTCAATATTAAAAGTCCGTATTCACGTGCCATTTTTTTAGTCGAATTCAATTACGTGAAACTTCACAACGAAACGAGAAAATAAGGGGGTATGGAAAAATTGAACTAGTATGTAATATCTTGTGTAGATTCTGGGTTATTCTGCCGCGTACATGTGACCTCTCTGGCCGATGTTTTTCGTTTGAGTCGAAAATCTTAGGAAAGCCCAAGAGTCACCACACGCGCTTGGTCAAAGGGGAAATCGAAATATATAAGCACCCGGTAAATAAGGGTTTAAGTTAAAAACCTCGTGGTATCCGGCGCTGCAGGATCAATTAAATCGACGATCCGCGCAATCCGACACTTGACAGTAGATAAAACAGTGACATAACGCTACAGAAATTCTTGACAGCACCTGTCTCCGCACAACGCACTACATCAAGACGTACAAACCCTGCTTTCGACACGGTACTGCAATCCAGTACTTAACCTAACACAAACTTGGACACACCCTGACTTCGGTACGGTATTGCAAGACAATACTTAACCTACACTTCAACACACACTCATCACATCTGTCATGATGATGGATCCGAGACGTCGGCCAAAGAGGTCACATACACACGGCAGAATATCCCAGAAAACTATACACGGAAGATTTTGAACTGCCGTGATAACCTGAGAACATTTTTAGTATGTAGTATGAACTGAATTTAATACTATAGGAGAATTATTTGAAGGGATTGAGAAAAAAATATTTGTCATAAATATTTGCTCTCTGAAGTTATGAGACGAAATATTACAAAGGCTTGTGTAGCAGTGTAAATATGATTTTTTGACAGTGGATTTCGCGCCCGCTGAATGACATTGTGAGTTAAGTACAGTCTGGAGGCTAGCGTACCACAGATTTTGGATGAAAGGATGTGCCACCAGCACGCGTCCAATGCCCAGTGCACCGTCGTATCTCCAAATCTAATGGGATACTTTGTACGGGTAAACAAACAAACATAACCCGACATGGTGTTTGTTTGTTCATGTGGCAGGATTTTCCCGCAGTGACAGGGATTCAATCTTGGCTTGGAGGAGACCAATTCAATCGTATTTACATGAACCTATGAGAAAATATATAAATAATTACATATTGCCATGAATGCGGCTCTACCCCATTTTTACTCCCTTTATATTAATTAACTCGTGGCGTCTGCTTGCTTGCTTGACGAAAAAACTTTGGATCGATTTTTAACCCTTTTCCCGTAATCCAATCGAACTGAAACTTTGCAAGTAGACTCGTGGCGACGATCAAGAAGATCTATCAAATTTTCGTTAAAAAAAATAATAATTATAGTATGATTTTGGATTTTTAGAAATTATTAATTTTTGTTTCATACGACTTACTAAGTTGAATGGAGATTTCGACGTATATGGTAGACACTAAACCTGATTATAGTATAACTTTGGATTTTTGGAAATTTTTTATTACTCCCTTTTGCGTCGCCCGACCGAAGCCCAACGCGTAAGTTAAGCGCCAAATCAGTTTCCACTAGTAAATTAGAAAGGGAGTATAATAAAAAATTGGTTTTCATGGGTTAGTTTTTTTTGTTTTAAAGAGAGTTGCGTACGTTATATACGTGTCACATTACGATTTTACAACTTAATTTGTTCTATTAAAGTAAAACTCCCCCGGCGGGTTGCTGGGACAAAGCTCACTAGGCGAGTGTCTTAACCGCTAGGCCAACATGCCTTGCTAGATGATCAAGCACGTTTATTATTTTTTACAATGCACAATAAATACACAAAGAACAAAAGTAAAAGAAACAACACAACGTACAATATATAATTGACTATTAATAATAATAAATATTATCGCGCGTACATATATAATTCCTCGATTAAATAGTTGATTATTCGACAAAATAACCCCGTGAGTAAATACTTATTAATTTTCAAGAAATACATTTAGTTTCTACTTATTGAGATAAATAAAAATAGTCTCACAGCGACGAAGCTACTTATATGGGAAACGCATGTATTGAAATCTTTATAGTGCACAGTGCTTATGAGCTGTATTATTTGGCTAACGTGATTAACATTGCAAACTAACATTGCAACCTTCACCGATTCCACCGGAAGAACATCCACACATGGTTTTTGAAAGATATATTATGTAGATATTCTTCATCCGCCTTATTTCAAATTTTTAAAGGATCAATGCTAGAGCCACCTACGGTCAAAAATGTTTAATTCACATGACAAATTACACGTAGGTGTCGTTGTAGGTAATGATACCTCAGGCAAAGCTACAAAAAGAGATAATATATAGAACATTAAAAATCAGATATATTTTAAAGGAAAGGGATATTTGTGTTTTATTATATTATTATGCAGAGGCGGCTGACATTTTTGCTGATAATATAACTGTGTATATGATACAATTCTTTACATCTCAACGAAATGGAAATGGATAATAAATTTTTCTTTATTATTATTTTACCTTTTAACTATTATTATTTGTACCTTTAACTGTATTATTATTTTATCTGTCTCATGTTATTTTTTTAAATTTATATTCTGTATATTTTTAAAAGCTCATAAGGGCGTTAAATAAATAAATAAATAAATTATACAACTGGATATTTCCGAGGGTTGAGAGAGGTTCCTGTATTAAATATATAATTAAAGAATGCCAACTCAGGAGTGAAATATGCCCAGCGGAGAGGGGGTTCTAGTTGCAACAAACAAAGGCACCACGATGGCGGCGCTTGTCGCATTTTGCCAGAAATTAACGACGCAGATGAAACGAGAGACGATGAATTAAGAAGTTCGTTGGCAGGAACAACGCAGAAGTGTATATTTAATTAAATCGCTACCGAGGGGCAATAGGCCCGCCGGCTACGAAGGGTTAAGGTTCGAGATATTTGGATTATTTCTGCTCTGGAAAGGGAAGAATATTTAATCTTTTGGAGCTCGGCAATAGGATGGTAGGTACACAATTATCGAAACTAATTTCCAATTAGTAGTCTGTCTATCCCGATAACTCAATTATCTATATAAATATGTAGTGCTCATTAATGAAGAATTTTCTTAGAATAATGTATTAGTTTTGCCACAGCCCGTGGTTAATTTACAATTCAAAGGCTTCTCAGATATCGAGGGTTTAGTACCAAAGATAACCAAAATGTTCATAAATTTTAAAAATATGCACGAATTAAAAAAGAATTATATACCTTCACATTTAACATTGTTTGATATTTAAAATTTATTCTGGGATAATAGGGATTTATCTGAAAAAAATTTTAGGCATGGTCTTGTTACCAAATTTTATTTTATTTTATGTGAATGATTTACGAAGTCTTCTGACGCGCGGTTTTTAATTATTGTGGAAGAGTAACGAGACTTATTTCTGCGATTTTTTTATTTAATGTGGGTAATATATTTAAATACTAAATAGATTTTCATTATGATATGTAAATTAATGATGCATGAGTTGTTTCATTCTCTCTCGCATTGCTCATACGCAAAACAAAATTGTTAATAGCATCAAAAGATCACTTCCGACGCCAAATATACCCATCAAAAATGAACCAATAGATAATCAAGCAATACAAGTACCTATTTAGTTGCACGGGTGAGCGAGAACTGGGATCCATCTTAAGAACTAAAAGCTCGAATAGAGATGCTAAGAAGTTCTTTTTATTTTCATCATTACTTTCTAACCATGAGCTAAGCCTACAACTTAGAATGCGTATGGTTCGGTGTTACATTATCTTACATGGGGTGGAGGCATGGACACTAAACCAAGAAGTAATCCGCAAAATCGATATGGACTCTATTGATGCATATTGAAAGCTTCCTGGGTGGACAGAGTGATGAATGTTGAAGTCCCCTGGCGTACGAAAAAAGTAAAAAAAACCGAGAAGAGCTGCGAACTATCAAGACAAGAAAGCTGGAGTATCTCTGACATGTTATGAGAGGGCCGAAACATAGTCTAAACCAACTCATCAACGAAGGAAGACGCCGCATCTCATGGCGTAACATGAGAGACCGGTGTAAGGGTAACTCGATGGAGTTGTTCCATGCGGCGGTAAATGAAGTCGTAATCACCAGAATGATCGCCAATGGCGATGCGAATGGGAGATGGTACCATAAGAAGAAGAAGAAGAGTTGTTCCAAAACAAGTAATTTTTTTTTTTGGGATACATACAGTACAATGTAAGAAAAAAATTATATAATATTGAAAAAATATTAATTTAGTATGAGCAGTGAAGTTTCCTCGAAGCTGGTAAAAAAAAAATATTCATACCTTGTTTCGTTGCAGTTAATCACGCCATCAATAACGCGCCGCGGCACAAATTGATTTGTGGGTATCAAACGAACTAGAACTTAATTCGCCAACAAAACTAGGTTTAACGCACGGGCCCTAGCTAAGTCCCGGTCTCTCTACCTTGCTGGCCACTTATTTTAAAACTTGTGCGCGCGTTGCAAATTCCCCCACGCCGTGCGCAGCGAAATGGTGGGAGATACGTACCTACGGGCTTGTCCTCTCTTCCATCGGTCCCCACTTTAAAATCTACCAGGGCCCAAGGCGGACGGACCTCGGCAACTGTTACCGTCTTGGTGAGGACGACTCCGATACCCCACTTCACGATCCAGTATGTGTGAGTTATTTTCATTGTACTAATCTACATGTTTTTTTCTTATAGGGCCCTGCCCTCCTATGCCAATAAATGTAGTGTTTGCCATGCGAGGCCATGTTTGGATGGCCCACTGTCTCAAAACATTGATGTAAAATAACGATCCTATGCTGCCCAGCTGTCAGCTGTGCCTCCATTTTACCTGCTGACCATTTTCGTAACTTTCTCATGGCATGGATGAGAGAGGCGCTTTGTAGATGTTAGCATTTGTTGCCGCAAGGATTTCCTGTGGTCTTGGCTGTCGGATGAGGGATGCCTGATCGCACATCTTCGAGTCCTGACGCCATGTGGATTCAGGCGGTGAACATGGATGCGCGCCGATTATATGTGGGAGCTCCACCCGGAAGATAGAATCATCGCGTGATCGCGCAAATGAGGCATCTGCAATCGTGCGGCACCATGAATTTATGTTTTAATTTTGTATTCTTTTTAATTAAGACTCATTTTACTGATACCACCATGCAAAATTTTATGTTTTAATTTTAAAATCTTTCTAACTTAGAATCATTCTAATGATACCGCCGTGCTAGAATTTTATGTTTTAATTTCATCTTCTTTCTAACTTAGAATCATTTTTATAATTATATTTTATTCTGACCCGAATGGCGGTAGAACTTTTATTTTCGTCAGCGCAGTCAGCCTGTGCCTTTTAATTATTTTTATCTACTTACTTGCATTTAATCACATTTTCAGCCTATGCTAATATCATTTATTGTTTGTAATATTATTTACTCCATTATTCTGCCCGATGGCAGATTAAAATTAATGTACTAGCGCGAATCTGCGCATTTTTTCATATTTCTATTTTATTTTTTAATGCTAAATCTATTATACAAAGTGCATGATTATATTACTATTTTAAAAATTACTTCTTTTATTTATGCAAAATCCTATCCATGTATTCATCTCATGCATTGGTTTACAAATTTAAAGATCTGGATATGCTTCACATACTATCAAGTAAGAAAGAACTCCACCTGAGACTTGTGTTATACCGTTGAACTAGCTGGTGGGATACATCTGTGTGCGTGAATATGTGAGAAATGCCACTCACCAAGTCAATACCACGCCGCTCTGTACCAACCTATTCAAGTTCATTTATTTAAGTTGAAAGAATTACAATTGTTAAATAAAAATTACAGAAAATATTGATATTGTCTTCCAGCAATGTTTCTATTTAAAGTGAATAAATAGGTTATAAAATCTTCTAAAAACGTTTTAATTTTGTGAATCAGCAAAAAGTATTTGATATAATTAGTATACAGTAAAAGTAATCTAGTTACGACACTGAGTTGGACACCTTATACACGGTAGTAAGAGTCTCGAATTCTTCTAATCATTTCTATATCATGTGCATACGAAATTAACAACAATCTCTGCGAGTTTTCGAGTAAATTATAAATATATATTGAGCACAAAATATAGTAGGTACATTAGTAAACCCAAAATGATTCATGGATATTATTGATTTCAATAAAATATACATTAATGTAATTTTAAATAATAATTAGTGAAATATGGGTAAGATAAAAAAAAATTCGAAAAATGGAATGACAAATTATACTTCTGATATTGTTCGGTACCGGCTAAGAGGGAATTCATGTTTAATACCCAAGAGAGAAAAATCACTGGATTTTTTTTAAAACTGTCACTACTAAAAAAATATTTTACAACCTTAGTATTCAAACAAGATGAATATTTAATACATAAGTAGCAGGAAATTTAAAATAAACCTAATGTAATTTTCTTGTCTCGAGTGATTCCATTTCATTAAGAAAATTATGCGGTAACTTAAGCTGAAGCTAATTTTTTTATCAAGAGAATTAAACGCCACATCTTCTCCTCACACCATTCTCATCTTCTTCACATGCAAACATTTCGGGACTCATCACGGCGAGACAGATTTTTCGGTCGTTTGTTTACTTTCCTCCTCCACCTCTTCCTTCACTTTCTCCTCCTCCACTATCTCCAACATTCGCATCGTCCATTATAATCGTATAATATGAAACAACTAACTTTTACAAAAGTACCTACATTGGTAAAACGGCACAATTTTTCATAATTTTATTAAAATAACATTCCTCAGCAGTGGAAAGGTTTCTGAATTTACAAATAACATTTAAGAAACAAACCCGCTTCGATTTAAAAAAAAAAAACACGGCATTGAAATTTTACATGTGCATATAATAAAGGTAGTTTAAATCTAATAAATAGTCTTTTATTTTTTATTATTCCACTATCCAATTTCTTTTATCTGTTTATCTTCTTCACTCCAAAAAATATTGTTTTTATTGGTCTCATTTTATTTAATTTAATCTTATTTAACCTATACAAGGTCAACTAAAAAGTTTATATTGGGCTATTTTTACCTAACTAGAAAAATGAAATATGCAGTAACGTTCAAATACGTAGGTACATCTAATAATATATAAATCAGTGGACGTCAAATCAATCAAATTGATTTATAGTTATTAATTTAAAAAAATAATAATAAGAAAGCTTTGTATAAAACCACGTTGATCGATCAATGTGCTTAATTTTTTTCCAACCGCAAAGTTCACGATATAAAAATAAAGACAGAAATTTTTATTAGCTTGAAAAAAATGTTTCCGCATTTCCACATCTTGCAGTCTGAAATAGTCACAATTCGTCAATTACCAGTACTAAGTATGCAGTTATATTTCTGACACCACTGCGTCTGGTGAAATTTATTGTGAAATACTTGACATTTTTTTTTTTAAATATGCATTTTTGGTGAGAGGTTGAAGTTTTTTTGATAATAAAATAAATAATTTAACTGTGATTTCGGATATTTTATACGCACCGTATATATTACCGAGAAGCGAATCTCGACGTTTCGTTGGATACTTATCCAACGTCATCAGGAGGACGACCTCTACCCGCAAAGGTGGAGGTCGGACTGATGGTGCTGCTTTCTAGGGCGTAAATTGTATGCACTTTATTGTGGAGTGTTCTCTTCTTCTACAATAGAGGTCGCCAGTGTGCAAAATGTACTAGTTACGTCGGCGGATTTTACTGCGACTTCTCTCAAGGGTTGAATCAGTGTCGTTAGAACAGGGCGCCAAATACTTGATAGTTTGTAACTGTCATCTCTACTGAAATTGGGATATTTTTATATTTCAATGGACTCCCTCACTAATCTGGGTATAAGGTACGGTTCTGTTGATAAGATTTTTGCCTTATCAAATCTGATGAAGTGACAGAGATTCCCTTTGGATGCATGTTTGCAGAATGCCGACGTATTCCGAGTTGTTGTTTTTAATTGCTCCAATGTGTTCTTTCAATCGTGTAGCGATATTACGTTTGGTTTATCCTATGTAGAAAGCTCCACAATCGCATGGCACTCTGTATACACCTGAAGACTCGAACGGTGTGTTATCTTTTACACTACCTAACATACGTGAGATCGAACTATGGGGGCTGAAAACGGTTTTATATTCACAGTTAAATATGTCTAACGACCGTAATAACAACCTTAACTCTTTAATAAAATAAATTAGTTGAATCATTTAGAAGGGTGCACATAAAAAACTGTATTTTCTTGATAAACAGCGTTTTTCCGTATACTTTTATTAATGGAGTATATATGTGGTGTTAAAAAATTTGTAAAATAATGAAAAATCGATTTTTCCAAATAACAAAAATACTCGTAAAAAGGTAAAATTTCTTTTTTTAACTTACTTTAAAAGTATGAATCCCTTATTTCAAATATCTCTACTAAAATAAAGGCAGCTTAATAGAGCAGTAATTAGAAGTAAAAGGTCGTTTAAACTTTACCGAAGTGTATCGTAATACACCCTTAGCTGGGTCGTTGGACGGCTAATGCGCTTCATTTCCAACCCTAAAATTAAAACTGGGTTAATTAATTTTAGACCGGCAGGTCGTGTGTATCTTTTGTGATCTAGAAATCGATATAAGGAGGCGATTGATGTAAAATGTTTTAACTATCGCTAAACTCAAGAGCACTTGGCATGCTTTACTGAAAGGTGGGAAAAATTACTGGGTCATTAAATATGGCCGTTTGGTTGGGATTATCGGACATTTTTAATCGATAAAATTATCCGATTCTTTACAGATTTATTAAAATTAAATTATATTCTATAAACTTGACCATTCTTTTAGTATTTTATTTCATTATTTCATTTAGTATTTCATTACTCCCTTTATATTAACTCGTGGCGTCTGCTTGTCTTCTAGTCTTACGAAAAAACTTTGCATCTATTTTAAACCCTTTTCCCGTGATCCAATCGAGCTGAAACTTTGCAGGCAGCGGCGACTCGTGGCGACGATACAAATGATCTTACAAATTTACGTTTCAAAAAATTAATTAATAGTATAATTTTGGATTTTTCGAAATTTTAACGGTTTTTTCAAATTGGAAACTATACAAATGAGAAAGGAGCCCAACGCGTGGAGAAGGCGCGAAACCTGTTTCAACTAGTCTGAGTCGAGCGATGGTCACAATCAGACGGTTTCGTCGACGCCGTGCTCCCCTATATCAATTATTACGTTTTCAATATTCTATAAGTTTTAAGGATAATTAGTACATGGAATAGATTTTCCACATGAACTTAAAGCAAGAGGAATGTGTTGATAGAATATCAAATTGGAAACAATACAAATGAGAAAGGGAGTATAATAAAAACTTGATTTTTATGGGTTAGTTTTTTCTTCTTTATAATATTATTTAATACATCAATATTTAAATGTAAACTAAAATTAAATATTCTAAAACTCTTTGGGTCTCTTTTATTATTTTCAAAATTAACAAATGTACAACCTCAAATCTAAATTGGGAAAACGTTATATATATATATTTTAAATCTTTTCGATTCTCTGAGCAGGTACTCTACTTGTATTCCAAATGTTATGTTTTGTTACAAGTATATCTGGAATATCCTTCCTGTTATAAAGAAAATGGAAGCTGAGCTTCAAACAGAACGGTTCTCAATTTCAAATTGATATCGACGTCGCCAACTCCCAGACCTGGTGAACGAAGATTCCATCTTCATGCGATATCGAGGGATCGAGTGTGGGAGTCTTACTAGTTAAGTTTAATTTTTCTACGCCAAAGACGGATGTCGATATAAATTCGGTTTTAATTTCATCCTGGATTTGTTGAGTCTGAGACTTCAAAAAATCCGGACGGCATGAAATAGAATTTAAAAAATGAACCGAATAAATCATTCAAACTAACATTACTTTGTACTTATGGTACCTTAGTTTTAAACTAGCTTACTTATGTGTGCGATGGAAAGAAATAATATTTTACAAAATTAACAAACTAAATTTTTGTGTTTCCAAAATACGCTACTATCTTGTACCAAAATTCACAAAAACCTTTTCACACAGATTTCACCTCTTACAAGCTCCAAAAATATTCAATACTCTAAACACTAAACTAAAAACTTGTAGCCATAGTCTAGCGTATTTTTCTTCAAAAGTGAAATTCTGGCTGCATGAAAAGGGAAGGAAGCATGCCCAAAACCTATTAAAAGCCAAGATTTAACCTAAATTTGAAAAATACTAATCCTATAAGAACATCTACTTTCATCTTTTTAAATAATTTTAATTGTTTTATTTTGTTAAATATCCTATTCAGATCACCTTTTTTTTCTTTGTCTATAATAGAATTAACACCATTATTAAATTGTAAATATTTAATTATTACTATTACTTATTTTTAATTGGCAATAAGATTGATTCACAAATGTTATATAAATAATAAATATTCTTGAACAATATCCTACTGGAAGAGCACTGTCTGCTATAATACAGTAAATTACTGGTGTAGCAGGCAGGGCATCAAATCAATTTAGTATTTACTTGCTGCCAAGACTCTCAACAATAATGAAAAAAGCTTAATTAATTTTGTAACCACTGTAAACATTGTATATATTTGTAATATTGAATAAACGCTGGTCGCCAAACACGAGCATATATAATTTCCGTATCAACGTGACACAACACATAACATAAATTTTTAAACCAGTATTACATTGTACACTTTTCTTCGCAGAAAAGATAAAAGGGTAATGAAGTTTTTGTGGCAAGACGCGATTTTGTAGATTAGTAGTATAAACACTGCTTGCGCCTGTTTAAAATGATTTAAAATTTTATCTGTGTAGGTATATATTTTTACTTAACATACTATAAGTAATAAATTATAATACATTGTATACAGAACTTTAATTAAGGACATGATTATCTCGGCTAATCTAAACAACGAATGCTTAGAACAAGTAAACGAGTTTGTGTATTTGGGAAGTATGTTTAGTAGAGACGGCAAGGCTGAGAACGATATCGAAAGGAGAGTGACTTCGGGAAACAATATTAATGGTGCTCTAAATGCAATTATGGTCAATAAGAATCTGTCAAAGGAAGCAAGACTAGCGGTACATAATGGCGTGTTAGTGCCGACCCTGATGTATGGAAGTGAAGCCTGGAATTGGCAATAGAGGAATGAAAGTAGACTGAATGCGGTGGAAATGCGGTCACTAAGACGCTTGTGTGGAAAATCTTTGGTCGATAAAGTGAGGAATGAACAAATTAGACGTGAATGCAATGCTGGCTGTAGTGTGGTAGATAGAATAAATAAAGGAGTGCTGAGATGGTTTGGTCATGTTGAACGTATGCACGAGGAAAGGATGGTTAAGAAAATATATGAGGCGAGTGTTGAAGGCAACAGGAATAGAGGGCACGCGAAAGACCTGGCATGATCAGATACTACAATTACTTGAGGATGGCCCTGTTAAAAGCCGCAACAACCATAGAACTTGTATGAGAAGATGTATGAGTGTGGCCGAAGCAAAAGTGGTGTGCCAGGATAGAAGAGTGTGGCGTTTAATCCTCTCTGCCTACCCCTGCGGGGAAACGGTGTGATGGTTAGTTAGTTAGTTAATTATCTCAGCTTTACAATTGCCATCGACGGTAGCCGTGAGCCAGAAGTCAAACGACGGATAGGTCTGGTGGAAAGACTGAAAGATATGAAATGACCGCGGTGTGTCCAAAACAACCCAAGTTAGGCCTGTAAGGTGCGTAGTGCCTTGTAGTGTGGAATCGTGAACCCTAACAGTAAAATAGCGGATAGATTTCTTTGAAATATCCATGGAGTTGAAGAGGCATGTTGCCTTTACCGCGGACAGCGAGACGCACAAATGTCTCCATACTACAAGAACTAAAAACCAAGGAGATACCCTGGACCACTTCTCTGAGATGAACCATCCAATTTTTTGGACATCTCCCTAGACTAAACAATAGCCTGGAGAAGCTTGTTGCGGTGTGCCACGTCGAGAGTCGAAAGGAAGAGGAAGATCTCCCACTTGTGGACCGACCAAGTGGTCAAGCTACATGCTATGGTGACAGCGCTAAGATTAGCAGGATGCCGGGAAAGATAGAGGAGAATAGTTAAGAGGGCGGGAGCTCGTGAAGATCACTATCCTCAGTCATGAAGGACCGACTTGGATGCCGATGTACAGAACAACGTCAGGGACAGGAAATATATAAATAAATGATTACACATCTCATTAATCGTCGCTGTCGGTAGAATTAATAAACAAAATACGACGCCATTGAAAATCTTGGTGCTTAACTACATCACTACTATGGAACAAAAATTTGTTACGGGATAATTGTTGCATTTTTCTATTTAAAATATTATCTTCTTCTTCTTAAAATCTTAATCAAAAAAATTTAAATTTCTTTAAATTGAATATTATAAATAGTCGGGTCCTTTTTGCAAATAGTTATCTTTTAAATTTATTTTCATGTTAATTAGGTACTTTATATTATCATTTTTCATATATAACTTTTTAATATTTTGATCTATACTTCGATTTTTAAATATTATTTTTGTTATCCTGACGAAGAAGCCATTGGCTTGTTGATTTTTTTCAATAAATAAGTGGTTTAAACAAAGTTAATTTATATCAATTATAAAATATTATCTACTAAGCCTTTAAGCACCAAGATTTTCAATGGCGTCGTATTTTATTTATTAATTCTACTTTTCCACTTCTAACGTCAAAAATCTCCCACCAGACATCAGACCCGCGTTTTATACGAATAATAATATAGGTAAATTTTTAGTCAATTGTAAAGATAAGGATGATAAATTTAGCCATAGAAATGCAATGATTGCCCCGTGTTTTGTATAAGGAAGACATCGTGTAATGTAAAAATTAGAGTAAAAGAGCACTTGCGTTGTTTAAAAAGTAGTGGGTTCTCAGAATTTGTAAACCATATAATTGAAGAAGACCACACGTTCAATAGTAGTTCAGGAGTTAGTATTATTCATAAAAACGGAATAGGTAATAGACTAGATAATTTAGAGGCATTAGAGATAAGAAAAGCCATTAATATGAATCATAAAATCATTAATAATCAAGTAAATTTATCTTTTAGTCCACTTTTAAATGTGTTCCCTCTTAATAGTAATATTCCCTGCGAAATCCCACCCCCTACCCCCACTATTGGCACTCCGTCCTTTCACACTATTATATAAGCACATAATTTTTTAATGTTTAGGCAGTTAAGATTCTCCCTGAAGAAGCTACGGTCGTAGCGAAACCTGGTTGTAAAATAAACATAAGTGGTGTTTAACTAAGTTAGTTTTATTTATTTAATTAATTATAATGTCTCACCACCAAGTGTTTGCTTCCTTCGAAAATTTAAAATAAATAAATGATTACACTCCAATGCAGAAAAGTAATTTGGATACCGAAAAGGCAATTAATTATGAATTGTTATAAAATAACTATTATTTCAAAAACTGGAAATAGTGCGATATTTGTTATAATTAAAAATCCGAACTTTTTACATTACCGTCGATAATAATGCAATATTGCGATTCAGTGTATATCCGTTTTGAGATTTTAATGGTTTTGAAATACGCATTTTTCAGTTCGGACGAATTTCAAAGCGCGGTGAACATATCTGAGCGTTTCAATTAATATTTATCTGGTCATTCGATAGCTAATATTAATGTGTATTTATTTGGGAGTCCAATATCGAGCGGTACAAAGAGCCCGGCAAATCCAATTGGTTTTCAAACAAATGTTTAAACAGGTTCAAAACAAAGGTGTGTCGCCTTTGATGTACGTGTTGACATTATTCGGAGTGAACGAACACCCCTCCGATTCGAGAGGGTGTTTATTGAATGTACACATCTCGCACTGGACTAATTCGCGAGAAACGAGGAGAACGAAACAGGGCGCTCATTATTTCCACTCTCGATAGATCTTTTCTTATACTATAAAAGTATAACAAATAGGTACAAAAATTTCTTCTTAAATATAGCAAATTTATTTTGTGGTGACATAATTATAATTGATATAAATTAACTTTGTAAACACCACTTATTTATTGAAAAAATTCAACGTGTTTCGAAACATGTTGAATTTTTTCTATAAATAAGTGGTGTTTACAAAGTTAATTTATATAAATTAGGTATAAAAATATTCTGTCACGTTTCTTGGCTGCGGGAGGAATTAATGAAAACGCTGGAATTTAATTACAGATTTATTAATTATTGATTTATTAATTATTTTATTTTAAATATTTTTTATTTATCATTTCTTGGCTTTCTTACAGTCATATAATTAATAAATCTTGAAAAAAAACAATTATTGATGTAGGGGAAGGTGGTGTCAAAAGTAACAGGTGTCGATTGTAACAGACGCTGTATATTTTTAAATATTGGTCATTTAATGGAACAAGCAGTACCGTCTATTAGACGGGATCAATAGCTATCAAAGAACGCCATTTTGCGTTAGCGTTGCGTTAAAAGTATCGGTATATTGTATATCATCGTATTTCGGCCTAGTGAAGTAAAAAAATCATTAAATAGTCATCTTTTTGTATTCGTCAAATAGTAAGTATTTTTTATTGTTTTATTGTGTGTTAGAATTCAGAATATTGTTTATTATCATGATGTGTATATATTTTAATGGTTTTTTTAATAGTTTAAGATAAAACATAACCTTAATGCAATGTGGCGAAAGGTGTCAATTGTAACAGTGCAAAGGGTGTCAATTGTAACATTTTATAATTGACACCTTCGAGATAATAATGTAATGTAATTGGAAGTTAATGTCATTTTGGGTTCCTGATTGTTAAAAATGGTTAAACCTAGAGAATTAAAGACAAATGGGAGAAAAACATCCAAAGAAACCTTTGAGAAGGCACACTTTTATAAAAGATTTTATAAAAAAATGGAAACGTGTCAATAAGAAAAGCAGCCAAGCATATCGAAATATGACACATATCTCATCATAGATACATGGAACGCATCAAAAAAGACGGATCTGTCCCAGTATTAGGATATCTACCCCACAACAAGGTATTATCTAATCAAAAAAGAATTAACTGACTACTGTGAATTTTAATAAATTCTAATTTTTTCATTCCTCACTCTATCGACCAAAGATTTTACGCACAAGCGTCATAGTGACCGCATTTCCACCACATTCAGTCTACTTTCATTCCTCTTTTGCCAATTCTAGGCTTCACTTCCATACATCGGGGTTGGCACTTGAACGCTATTATGTACCGCTAGTCTTGCTTCCTTTGACAGATTCTTTTTGGCCATAATTGCATGAGGTTCATGCATACATGAGGCGAGTGTTGAAAGCAATAGAAATAGAGGGCGTCCGTGAAAGACCTGGCACGATCAGATACCACAAGTATTTGAGGATGGCCCTATTTGAAGCCGCAAACAACCATAGAACTTGTATGAGAAGATGTATGAATGTGGCCGAAGCAAAAGTGGTGTGCCAGGATAGAAGAGTGTGGTGTTCAATCCTCTCTGCATACCCCTGCGGGGAAACGGCGTGATGGTTAGTTAGTTTGTTAGTCAAAATAAATTATCAACAACTATTACTCCAATAACATCAACAACTCAACTCTGACATATCCCACTGGTTGGGATGAAGTTGGTATGGCTTCGAAAGATTAGCTGATTGCATTTATCAGAAGGAATCCTTCGTATTGAGTAACAAAGCTGCAAAAAATAAGCAGGGTAAAAGAAGAACAAAAACTTGTATAATAACCGAGAAAAAAGAAGAAACTGATGATGCTTTATGTTTAATTTGTACCAAACCATATTCAACAAGCAAAGAGGGTTGGATCCAGTGTTCCTCCTGTAAATTATGGGCGCATGAGAATTGTGCCCAAACCAAACAATTAAATTATGTGTATTCAATTGTGAATCTGATAATGATTGAGCAATTTGAACTACTTACACGATGTTAAAATTATTTTAGGGAAGCATATTAAATTAGATTTTTTTCTAATTATTTTATAAATTTTGGTTTTTATAATTAGATAATTTGTTTTGTTTTTATGTATCTTACAACTTTATAGTCATTTAGTACATAAAAATATTCCTAATAAAAATAAGTAGATACATTATGTTTTGTGCGACTTATGTTACAATTGACACCACGAGTGTTACTATCGACACCACTGTGGTGTCAAATGTAACAGTTTTCTTCTTTTTTTAATTTTCAAATAAACAAAAAATCTTAATACCTTCAATTTTTTTAACCATACACTTAGTTCCTAAATATATGGAAGTGCTTTGAAAAAAAAAATCAGGTAATTTAACCGGTTAATTATTTTGTTATAAACCAAAATGTCCATTTTGTTACTTTTGACACCACCTTCCCCTACAGAGCCTTGAGCCAATTACAAGAAAACACATATATACAAGAATATACAAGAATAAGCATTCAACGAAACGTCGAGAATCGTTTCTCGGAAAAACATACGGTTCGTATAAAATATCCGCAACTATTTACAGTTAAATATGTGTGGACGTTATTGTAAAATTATCACTTAAGCAAGCTCGTACAGGCCATAAACCCTGGGCCATCCTATGAACACTTCAAAACACATGTCTTCTATAATTAATCTTAACTGATTTAAATCAATGATCGCGAACTAAAGTTTGTGTTGTTTCTTTAAAAATATATAAGTAAAAGAGAATACAAAAGTGGTTTTTCTCCCGAATTGATCCATTACCTAATGAAGAAATCATAAAACGGATGAATGAGCCGTTTATACAAATTGAAATACCTCGAACATATAATTCAGCAAAGTGCATACGGAGAAAAGTCCGTGGAAAAAGAAATCGTTGCAGAAAATGAAGAATTCTTGAGTGAAAAATTTAAGATACATTCGGGTGCAGCTCTGATAAATTATTTCACAAACTGCGTTATATTAACGAAAAAACTTTTTAAATTAATTTAAAGGATAAAGTAAATACTGTGGCAGATAGTTGTGTTGTACAATACATCAGATCGGCGGTGATGATTTGATGTAATGTGCGTGTATTCGCGAAGGAACAGTGTGATTGTGTACCTCTGCCAAAATGCACAATCAGTCTGATGCAAGTCGAGTGAACGCTGAAGGCGTGTGTGTGAAATGTGTGTGAAGGTGTATGACAAGGCTAAGCGGGATGCGATACAGGATGAATAGAAAGGAGTACTCACAATTAGCTCATTGGTTTATTGAAGTCACAAAACTTTACATGTTGGAGAATGCGCTATACAACAATTTACGGAGCGCGAGTTTGAGCGTGGTGTCGCGGGCGCCGGTCGATGAGAGAATGGGTTTGGTACTTTGTCGGCGCCTCGGGCTTCTCGTTGGGCGGTATTCCTCGAGAGCGATTGGTCCGTTTGATACGCTCGAGGGGCTAGAGTTCAGGCAGGTCTGGCTCCACCACAATACCATAAAATTGCGTGCATTTACATATGTAGGTACGCGACTTAGAAGTTAAACTTATTTTGTTCACATAAAAAACCACGCGCTGTATTATATGTCTTACGTTGGAACACAGCTGGAAAGCCCATTCTAGTCCAGCTTTGTTCCAATTAATGTATACGAACAGACGAAGTGTTAAATTTCGATAATTTATACATTAACTACTACACATACGTACGCACTAATTATAAGTGAATGTATACATTATCAAAATTTACACTTTGTCTAAAAAATATACAACACAAACAAAAATTTCACAATGACAATTCTCCATCAACGCTCATAAAAAATCTAAAATACACTGTAATATAGTACCCATGCACTTAATTGCATTAAAAATTAGCGCCGCCCAGGATACTAATAAATACGATATTTTGGCCGCGGCCTGTCGATTAATGCTGATATTTTATAAATTATTGTAAATAATGTTCAATTTATAATTGCATATAATAACAAAGGTTTTATCTAGGTTATTGCCCTAAAAAAATTACAGTAAGCAGTGTATATTCTGATATAAATGAATAACAAAAACCCACATTTTCGTAAAAAAACACCGAAATATGCATTTGCAGTGAATGTATTAAGTCAATGATACTATAATGTCATTTAATTGCTTACCTACTCACCAAGGCAAGATAAACTCTATTCACCCGTCAGTTTCATACAAGAATTCTAGTCCCCCCCAATCTCTACAACTTCGAACTGGTCTTTTCAACTGAACGTTAAATTGAAAACAGTTACCAATAAAACATGTTCTCACATTCATATTTATCTTCAAAGGCGAGCGCATCCCCTTTCGAGAAAATATTAAACGAAGCGCTCCCAGTGCTGTCGTCTTCTCCCCCACCCTCATCCCCACCCCACCCTGTCACATTTCAACCACCTGAAGACGGTCACAAATTGACGATCGCTTCAGGTTGCTCGGGAACCTTTTCACGGAGGGCACAGGTTTTACTACTAAATATTTTTTTCATATCAACTATTAAGGCGGAGTGGATACAAGAGAACAGGAGAATATAAAAAAGAGAGATAAAAGAGAAAGAGAGATATAAAAAAATATATAAGGTGTGTCAGCAGGGTTCAAGAAAATCCGATTTTTATATTAAAAATAAAAAAATCGGATTTTTTGATATATATCCGATATATTTATACCAAAAATTGTATATATATTCAAACTTCTCCTTTTTTGCATATCTCGATTGATACAAACTCGAAATAATTGGGAAATTTATTTTATACATAAATTATTATTTTTTAAATAAATGAATTGCATCCTACTGAAAAAAGCTAATATACGCAATTATTATGTATAAATTATAAAATTTCCCCTTTCTAATGTAGAATTATGTTATGAAACAAAATAAATTAAAAAAACAACCGCAGCACTTTTTAAAATTCAATTAGTGCCATGAAGTAACAATCACAGATATTAAAAAAAAACTGTAGCACTTAAAATACATCTAGCGCCATCCAGTAAAGACCGCAGATATTAAAAAAAATCAATCTGTAGCTTTTTAAAAATACAACTACCGTCATCTATTAACGACTGCAGAATTTTTTTTGGGTACTAATCAAAAATAAAAATCAAGCCATAAATATCGTGATATATATCATGATATATATCCTCAAACCCTGTGTGTCAGCGTAGTTCTTTCCTTACTTCGCTTAGAAATAATCTTAAATTGCTTAAAGTAACGCAGCGAACCTAACCGTGACAAGGTCTATTTTTCATACGCCGTGCCTACTCGAACAGACTCCCGCAACAAACAGCACTTTTTCATCATGAAACTTAGTCGACAAAAAAATAAAACGATAAAACAATTCGGCCAATCATTGCAGGTCCCGCCGCACATGTGAAAGATTCAAAGAAATGGCTCGCTGTCCTACCGCGAATTCACTGTTTTATTGAGGTAAATTTATGCTAATATTTCTCAAAAAACATACGATTCATTTTTTTAAGAAACTAAACATTGTATTACGAACGCGTCAAATTGGTTTTTCCAGGACTGTAGTTTCAAGACGTGCATACCATTTTAATACATGTACATTATTCACAACTTGTACCTACACTCAACTGAAAAACTTGCATAAATTCGGTATATTTTCATCGATTTTCGCTACCGTAACAGTCATTTATTGAACGGCATTATATAACTTTGCACACTTCGTTACTTTTGACGTGATGAATATTATATTATATTAAAAATACTACCTATTAATTTTTTTAAATTTGTTGGATATCAGTTAGTATCACACGCATCCATTTATTCATTCGTTTAAAGTGTTCAAATATAAAAAAACTTTTATTTTGATGATAGAAATATTAAAAAAATATAAATTGTTTTGACATTGCTCATAGAAACTTACGCGTACGTAAACAAATATACATATATCCGTTTAAGAAAGACAATCGAATTAGTATGTGTACGCCGTACATACGAGGCAAGTTGTTTCGTTGTGTTAGGAGTTTAGGGAGTTTATGCTCGTAAACACCAAAACAAAAAAACAATGTGCGTCATACGCACGGCTTACACATACTAAATTAGATTGTTGTTCTTAAATTAAATTATCTATAGGTATATGTATCCTGTCTATTTTGTGCTGGGTTAACAATCCCTGGTTACCCGTTATCCTGAGAATACGGGGTATTCGGACATATTCTGAAATAAGCAATATTGCTGTTTCTTTCTGGGCGGCGGATGGCGTGTAAATAGCCATCCGCTGGGTGAATTTAATATTCAACTATAATAATACCTCTCAATATGATAATGCTAAAAAATGTCAAATTACGTTTTCTCTCTACTATTTATCTTCTCCAACAAAATTGTCCGATCCGGATCTTCGTCGCCGACTTTTGCAGAGATCTTGAGAAGTCTTTTTGATTCTTCCACGTCACAAATAACACGCGAAAAAGAATCTATTAACTACCTTATTAAAACCAGAGCAATTGTTACAATGTTTAAAAATATGTTTCTGTTTTTACGCGCCGACGCGGCGCGAGCATAGACCAACGCTATCTATCGTTGGTGTATAGATTCACAGAAGCAGCGGCATTTATGAACCAACGTGGAAAATCAAATATGCCTTCAAGAAAGATATAATAGATAGTAATATATATTAATAAATATTAAATAAATTATCATTTTGAGAGGTATACATTTGTTTATTATGTCGCCTTACCAATTGCTATTCCTGTATCTTGATAGTTATTATATAACATTGTAATACCATCAATTTTGAAGTTTTAAATTTCACAAGTTTGAAATCAATGAATTCAATCAATTAGAGAGCTCTTTAAAGCAAACAAACTAAAAGTTAAGTTATTCACAATTATAAAAAATGAGTAATAAATAATAATAATAATTCATAATTGTGAATAACTTAAAGTTTTTGCTTTTCAGAGCTTTCTGATTGATCGAGTTCATTAATTTCAAACATTTCAAACAAACTAAAAATATCAAAATTGGCGGCATTACAATATTATACAATAACGGTTAAGATGCAGAAATAGTAATATTGCTCATTTCAGAATCTACTTCGAAAATAAAACACTAATCCATCACTCTTAAAAACCAACCTTCAACTCGCCTAATTGTGTTTTGCAAATTCTAATAGTAATTTGTGTTAAATCAAAATAGGGTTACGACGAAATGCGCTAGTTACCTGAAGTTCTAGGAAGTTCGAAAACATTCTGCAGAGTTCTGGTGAATCTATTGTTATGCCTGCTCCCGGAACTACTCCATTATCGAACCGCACCGCTTCGCATATTGACATATGGGTGAATATACGCTATTTGAATTCCAATGGTCCATAGACAAATTTTATGTAAAACTTATTATATTATTATTTCTATTTGCTTAAACAATAAAGAACATGGCCTATTATTTGGCCCATATAGTCTATTCACGATAATTTTTTAATTTAAGGCATTAATAGTTTAAAGTAGGTGTAAATGTATACTCCTCTGGCCTCCCCCGTTACTAGATTATGATGATTTTATGGCCATATACTTTAAATACGTATGCCATTATTTTTTTAATATGATCATACGCTTTAATAAACATCGAAACATATTTTATCAAAATACACTGTAAAAATATTTATTGATATAAAAAAAAACTTATTTTCATGTCATGTTACAATAATGTCACTTCATCTGGCGAAACTCAAAGAAGTAAAATTTGACATAAAACCGCAAAGGTATGTTTTTGTCCTTCAACTACGCGCGTAAAACAGTGTGAGGTTAGAAGCAAGTTAATGACGTTGAGCAAAACTCTAATAATATTGCGTCAGTTTGCGATTCACTGTAGGAAAGCATTTTGGGCCAGTCGTTGTAGTATTTCCTCTGGTAAGCATATGTTTTTGTATTTTATCGTTACGAAATTGTATATTTGCACAATGCAATATTAATTGTGTGTAGATGTCATGTATTACGTTAAACTGTGGTCAGAAAAGCGAGTGATGTTGTTTTTGTAGGATATGTGCGATTTTGTCACTCCTCTGGCGTCACTTCTCTGGCATATTTCATGCCAGAGAAAATACAAAATTTTGTTTCGTTAATATTTAATGTTTTAAGGCTTCATTTCATTTCTTCTAGATACTCGAACATAATCAGACATCATGGCAAATGTTAAAAAGAAGCAAACAAGGAAAGAGAAGTTAGAAAAAAAGCGTCAAGCTGAAAAATTACGCTACCAAAGAATTAAAAACGATCCGGTTAAAAATTCTGAATCAAATACTATAATTTATGTATGTTTTATTTAATATTAGTCCCCTTTCTTAGCTAATAATCAATGGCCTGACACTTCCCTGCTTTAATTTGTCACTACTCTGCCAATAGTGTCACTCCCCTGGTATCACATTTTCCTCTGGTGCTTATAAAATTTAAAAAAAATGAAAAAAATTTCTGGCCCTCATCATAACAAATTTAAAAATAGTAGTAATAAATAGAGAAATTATCAATATTGAATGGAACAGATTACATTTCCTTCAGGGACACAAAAAAATCAAATACCGTATATTCACCCATATTCCATGTAAGCCAAAGTCAGCGAACGTGAGTTCCTAGGTCTAAATTAAGCTGTAATTTACATTCACTGATCCTTGTTTGCCTTATCGTCATGATCGTAGAACAATGAGGATGTGCAAAAAATTCCATATCGACTTTTTTGGATAGTTAAAAAGTGAAAAAAGTAAGCCATCTAATGGTTTATAAAAAGTGTATTTTTTCTCATTAATTTAACCATCGTTATACGAAGTCGGTATAACGACGGTTCTGATTCGCGATCGTAGAACAATGCAGCATGTGTAAAAACGTCGTTGTACTGCGCTGACTATATTGACGTTAGAAAGGTATCAAATTTAAATAACTAACCCAAGTTTCAAAGAAAAATCTTTTGTAGTTATCGAGCTATGACATAAAGTGTCTTTATGTAAGTAAAACTTCAAACTGCTCTCCTGCAAACTTGAGAAAAATCACATGCTTCGTTATTCTACGATTATGACGTTATATTTATGTTTTACTCATATTGTGGAGCATGAAATTTTTTAACTGGATAACACACAATCATTATATACGCAATTGTCACTGAAGTCAATGTGAAACTATTGATTTGGATTTTAAATATTAACTGACACTACATATTGAAGGCGTATCTTTTAATTGATTCTTTATCTATTTTTTTCTAACTTTATCAATCGAAGGCTTGGTGCGCCGTATAAAAGGTTTTTGAAAGATACAGAAAATCGTAAATGCATTTGTAGGTAAAACTTAAAAACGTTAATGTCTTACCAGATGACATAAAAGATACAAAAAATATGAATATGTCAAATACGTCACAACGAAAAATCATCATAATATAATTCTGTTGACATCATATTTGGTCGGCTTTACGATTGACACGATTGTGAGTGCAAAAAGCAGACGCGGCAAATTTATTTCTGTGGAATAAAATATATTGTATAGGCATAAATAAAATTCGTATTTACGTTTTTCTTAATAATTGTTTATTAAAATAAATAATAATTTATAATCTTAAATCTGCTTGTGCGAAGCAGCAAAAACTCTCAAAAGAGTGCTTTGTCGTCGTGATATTTAAGAAAGCTATAAATAATAATGAATCCATTATTAACAACCAAAAAAATTTAACTTACAGTCCTATTTTGAATATGTTCCCTTTCACCCTATCACCTGTTTCTTTCGCACCCCCCACTATTTACCCCCATTTGGACACTTAACACTGATTGTTTATAATTTTTGTAAAGTTCAATTAGTATTGGGTATACCCTGATGAAGGAACGTCGTTTCCGAAACCGGTTGGTTTTACCAAATAAATTTTAGTGGTGTAAACTAAGTTAACTAGTTTAATTATATTCAAATTTGATATTTTTAGAAATATATACTAACCTTCCAGTTTTTTTTTTTCAGGATAAGAATAGCGAAATAATATTCCAAGACAAACATACTCGTACGGGACATGCTTTTTTTAAGTACGAGTAGTATTTTTTTCATCCAAAGTGTTCGAATATCAATTGAAGTCAATATTTTCGGTACCTACAATGTTAAAATATTGACATTTTAATGGTGTCTTGACGTTTTTCGAAAAAATTACTCGTTTTTTCACATTTTTGAAATTCACTCTGTGGAAATATTTTATAAATAAAATAATGAAATCTTTGTTTTAACCACAATTAAAACATAAGTTTTTATGCACTAAAAAATTCGACGGAATCTTATTCACTCTATTTTAAATAGAAATATTATTTACATTTTGGGACAATTACGGATATAAGCGGCCTAAAAGTTTGCACTGTAATTTAAATGGAATATTAAACATTTATTCACTTTAATACATGTAAAAAACATAACTCACATAAAAAAATATTTATCAAATTTCAAGGTTTCAATCATTTTAAACATTCGATATAAATTACTTTCATGGTAGTCTAAAATATTACAAAAGTTAAGTGAGAAATACGGAAAAAAATATGTAAAAATTGACGTCGCTTATCTTTGTAACTGTCTACATTTTACCCAAAGTATAAAGAATATTTTTTATTTAAAATTAAGTGAAGGAGACCCCCCGAAGTTTTTGCCACAAGCCATGAGACACCTGTACACACAAGATACTAGTGTGCAGTGAAATAAAGCTAATTGAATAAATCCTAAGTTTTGGGCGGATTGCATACACTATTAATTAATCCCTGATTCAAGGGGTTGGCAGCAGTGGAGCGCGATGCGGGGCTGACACATTTCCTATGAAAATAATTTGTCACGTTCTCTGTGAGCGGTGGACGCATTCGTATCGCTGCCGGCTTTATAAACGTTTAATAATTAAATCTAAATTGTATTTACTATAAACAGGTGAAACACTTGTTTTTCATATTATTTATCGGAAAACAAGCGGCTTTGTTGGATGTTATATCGCACATCAGTCATTTATGTTTTTAATCACGAGCAATATACATATTTTTATTTTTATCCCTTCCAAAATCATGTTGCCTCAAAATGTACGGGCTCTAAATCATTATTCTAAATTATTTTTCTACTTAATTGTCTTTATTATTATAAATTCATTTTCTAATAAATTAATAATTCTCGATGACTGCATTATTTTTTTTTGTTGATATTGCTGCCTTTGCTTTTATACGCCACAATTGATGAAAATAGAGACGTGATTGAAAATGATCATATGACAATCGTAGCAGTTTAGCAACAGAGTACTGACTAATCTTGAATTCACGTGTATTTTAAAAGAGTCAAAAGCACATCAATTTCAAAGTCAGTTACAAATACATTTATCTCAATTTCGTCAATTGAATACTGGGCGGTTCTGCTCTTGAACCACCCGCACTGACAGAATATCACAGATTCAACATTAGTAATCCCAGTCATGTCATCGCTTGCCAATTAACAGACAAGGGTTCGTTAATAATACTAATTACTAATTATTAACGAACAATTAATCATATTAAAGGGCACGTGACCCACAAATTGGTAGAAATTGGGTGATTGATTATTTCATGTTAATTGCCACTTATTAAAGTTCACATAAAAACTATTATTTAATTATATTAGAAAAAAATTGTAAACAAAAACCAAATGGCCGCGACATGTCCATTCCCGTGGGGATCCTCCGCCGTGACCGAGATAAAATATTATTATTCAGAAATAAAAAAAAAATTCAAACTGATGTCAAATTTTGAAAAAATATGTTTTTTTTTCAAATCGGGTACATTCCATTATAGGTGCCTATTTCATTTCAAAGTAAGTATATGATCGTATTTTTTGCCTCGGAAAAATGTGCAATGGGGAACGTTGCATCTCAGTCACGGCCAAGGAGTTCCAAGGAAATAGACATGGCGCGGCAAATTGTTTTTTTTTTTCAAAAACCATCCAATATGATTATCTAGTTTAATATGTTAAAATGTCACACGCGGTGATATAATTTTTTGTTTAGATGTCGCGTCATTCGGGCGTCCTTGTTTTATTTGATTGTGATATGGAAATAGTTTACAATGCAGAATTTTGTGAACGCAGCATCTTTTATTATTGTAAAATCTGTCCAACAAAATTTCTTTATTCAATTTCAATTCAATTTTATTTTTATTTTTTTATATAACATTTACATTACAAACACAAAATTTAATTCATAAATGTTATAAACAAGTTAGAATTATATAAGCATTTATAAACAAGCAAATATTAAACATTATAAAATTATTCACATCAAAGGTGTGGGAGAATCCTGCTTCGGAATACCCTCCCAGAGACATGAAACAGATTGATATCCAGAGTAATATAGTTCAGCATAGCGGTAGCTCTTCCAACAGGCATAACCATTGGCAGGTTGGTCATGTATATTGGAATGTGAAACAATCTATGCTGACGCTGTCTTAGGTAATTATCGGGAACATACAAATCAATGCTCACCTTTACCTAAGAAAGACTTGAGTATGCCGCGACTACTGAATGCTCTAAAAGAATCCATGCCCGGGAATCATGTTCTAATGGTTGATTTATTCGGTGGTAGGTATGAGGTACATGGGTGAGAATTTGCTTTGCCTTTTAGCCAGCTGCCTGACTACCCCAGGCGGTCATAATTAAGGAGGGGTGAATGCAAATTAAAAAATAACTATATATATAAATAACTATATTAACCCAATTTCTAGATAAATTCCAGTAACCATTTTATTAAATTCAGTGACATATACGAAAACAGAGTCGCCGACAGTGGAACACTTCTTGGCTGCAGCCTGTTTTTTTACAGAATCGTAGATGAGTTTTGCCTTTATTTGCACGAACCAGACAGATCGATGGTTCCCACGGGACCACACTGGACGTATTCATCGCAGAGCTGTTACAACAAAGCATTTCCCGGAATAAGGGAATCCCTTTTGTCACCTTTAGAATTTGAAGACAACGTGATCCCACGAGCATTCAAGGTAGAATTGTATAAAGGAGTATTATTATTACTACGTAAAGATACTGGACACAGTGACAATACATTTAATTAGTTGATTTTGTAGAGCGGTGCTCCTCAAACGGTGTGCCGTGAGTGTTCTTCTAGTATGCCGCTATAGTTTATTACCCGCGTACTGGGAACTTTTTACGACTCCTTGGTGCGAAGTAGACTCGAGAGTGGCTCGATGATTTGGGGGCACATGAGAGTGAGTACTTTCAAATTGGAATCATTCTATATGAGTAATTAGCCCGACGCTGTATAGGCACGAAACCTAATTCAAAGCGAAAGTGAGTATTGTAAAAACTTGTTTTTTATGGGTTAGTTTTTTTAAAAAATGAATAAGGTTAATCACAGCAGATATTTAGTGGTGGCGGTGCTCATCCATCACGGTGGACCCGGGTACAACATACGTGCACTGGGTGTATTCAACCACGGGGTACGAAGGGACGACAACATATGGACACCCGACTAATGGAGCTGACGCAAATGGTGTTTGCGTAAAAAGGGAGCATGCACTTAAGAAATCAAACAGTCTGCATTACTTAATGATACGGCCATCCGCCGCACACTGTAGACAGTAGATGCACAGCCGCATAGCTAACAGGCCAAACTTCATTCAACACCGAGAGATATACGATACGAGAAATAAAAAACTAACCCATAAAAACCAAAGATTTTATTATCCTCCGTTTCTCATTTACTAGTTGAAACAAGTTTCGCGCCCACCCCACGCGCAGGGCTCGAGTCGGGCGATGCTACGAAAGGGAGTAATAAAATTTTTTGAAATATCCAAAATTATACTATAATTATTAAATTTTTTAAACGAAAATTCGTTTGATCATTTTTATCGTCGCCACTAGTCTGCCTGCAAAGTTTCAGCTCGATTGGATCACGGGAAAAGGGTTAAAAATCGATCCAAAGTTTTTTCGGCAGACAAGCAGACGCTACGAATTAAAAGAAAGGGAGTAAAAAGATAAATGGGTTTAAAAATTTTTTTAATAATAATAATGTTAACCTTGTTACCTCTAAGTGAATTTAATAATATTTTATATTTTTAAACTCACAAGTTTCGAGAGAATCAGAATCTCTCGAATCTTAAGCGGGTAGTGAAAAAACTAAATTATTATTTAATCATGAATAACCTCTAAAATGTAAACGCCAAATCCATCAATAATATGATTTTATAAAATTTGCATTCATTTAAGGGGGGGTAAGGTTTTTAACTATTTTTTTTGCATTTTATTTTTAATTTTTTAAATGAATGTATAATATCGTAAGAATATTGTGTCAAAATTTCCAGTCAATCGGAGCAAAATTGACGAAATTATGAACATTTGAGCGATACTCAGACTGATTTTCTACACCTGCTCGGGCAGCTAAGAGACGCGCTCACCTGAGGACTACCGGACGTGCTATTTGCATTGGAAGAGTATTGCGTAGACAAGAACAAACAGATGCTGATGATGAAAGCTCTTTGCCGTGTGAGGCATCGACGATTATGTGTAAGTATAAAATAAGTGTTGAGTTTTATTTTGAATTTTACAGTGTGCAAAACTTTAAATCGTTTTCCTCACATCTCACGTTTTCAAAGTCGGTGTCCATCATAACTTCAAAACTACTGCACCGATCCTTTTGAAATTTTGAATACTATTTCTGTACATAATTTACGAGGTAACGCTGTCGAGTTTTTTTCAAATTTGTTATTAATTTATATTTTTTAATAACAAATTAATCGATATTTTTCGCAAAAATCGCGTTTTTCCCTTCAAAGTGTTCCAAAAAATTGAAATTTCAAAAAACCCTCCCAGCGTTACCTGCGAAAATCTATTATCTAACGAATGAACTTTGATTTTTTGATTTCAGATGATTTAGCACCAAGTTATGATGGACACCGCCATTCTACTTTTTTCCGAGACACGTCCGAATAATTGCTGCCATTGCCGTATTTCTTAATATTTCGTCTTGAAAATTTTACACAATATTCTTCAAATATCATACTTTAATGTACTATTGGTTTTAATAAAGAGATTTTAACTGTGTCGTCACAAAAAATTCACAAAAACATGCCTTTTTTTTGTACGAATTAACCTTACTCCCCCCCTTAATGTATTTAGAATCATTTCAATTACGTTACATCCGGTATGACATTTTTTTAATATTTAAGACTTTACAATATTTCGGCAACCATTTTATCGTTTTATTTTATTATGTATATTTTTATCTCAATGGACTACCGTATGAAAGGCAAGGTTTATTTAAAATTCAACATTTAAGGGCTTATTCTGTCCACGGTGCAAAAATAACAGAATTCCTTTTAACCGTCGTCATTTAATATCAGAAGTCTCCCGTGAGAATTATTTTATGAAGGGTAGAAAATCAATTACCTGTTATTCTGGAAAGAAATAGGGGCGTATAGAAAAAAATCCAATTTAACATCAATATGGTGAAGTTTCTTCAATTTTCATTGAAGAACATATTCCTGATTTTATTTATTTTGTATATATTTAACTTTTTAATGATTTATTTAAATATTTATTTTGATCAAATTATTCAATTTGACAATCGTAGGTAAATGTGGTATTTTATTCAATGTGTATATTATTTAATAAATAGGCTATAATATATATTTTTAATATTTAAGAACATTAATATTGTTACGATAAAAAATATATTTAAATAAATGGACTTAAGAAACGTACATATGCATAATCGCTGCTATCTAGCAATTAATTCAGTTTAAATATAAAGGCTATGATGATTAAACCTGATTTTATTGTAATTAGTTTACTAAGCCCTTTGAATATTAATTTTAATTCTGCCTTTAAGCTAAGCTGCACGGATGCAACCCATAAAGAGAGCACTTTGACAGGTTAATGAGTAATATAATTACCGGCAATTTATAGTCGAATGTGCTGACGATGTGAAAGGATGATAATGCATTTTCAAGCGGGTAATTTTTAACAACTTTTTAAAAAATAAATGATAAATCTTTTAATAAAAACATTCTGAACCTTGTATACAAAACTCTATTTTATTAAATTATACTATATTTTGTCGTGATGTTATGGAGACTAATTTATTCATAATTGCTATTATTTTACTGTGAAAATTTTACCAAGAAATAGACAGACTTCTGAATTATTTTGTTATTAATAATATTCGATTCATGGCCGATTTTTCCATCAAACCTATTTTTTGTTCAATGTTAATGTTAAAATATTATTTATCATCAAAAAAGGACCTAAAATAGTAAAACTTT
Organism: Agrypnia vestita; assembly: GCA_016648135.1. Lineage (NCBI taxonomy): Eukaryota > Metazoa > Arthropoda > Insecta > Trichoptera > Phryganeidae > Agrypnia > Agrypnia vestita. The sequence goes on along the minus strand of JADDOH010008032.1, from coordinate 114,859 downwards.
ATTTAAATAGAATCAGATATAGGATTATTCTTAAAATAATAACGTTATTTACGGGATACATTATATGTATTTGGTGACGATTGCCATATGTCAGTCGACACGCACAGTTCAAAATTTGAAATCATTCAGAGTGACTATAAGATGAAATCCATTTCACATATAAAAAAGTAACCCATAAAAAACAAGTTTTTATTATACTTCCTTTCTCATTTACTAGTGGACACTGCTTTGACGCTTAACCTATGCGTTGGGCTCGTTGGGATGAGACGCTACGAAAGGGATAAAAAATTTCGAAAAAAACAAAATTATTATTTTATCAGTTTTCGCGTCTACCAGATGCGTCGGAATCTCTTCATACATATTGTATGAAAAAACTATGAAAAATTTCTAAAAATCCAAAATTATACTATAATTATTATTTTTTTAACGAAAATTTTATAGATCTTTTTGCTCGTCGCCATGAGTCTGCTTGCAAAGTTTTAGCTCAATTGGATCACGGGAAAAGGGTTAAAAATTGATCCAATTTTTTTTCGTCAAGCAAGCAAACGCCACGAGTTAAAAGAAAGGAAATAAAAAAGTAACCCATAAACCCAAGTTTTTACAATTCTCCCTTTCTCATTTTCGGGTTTCGTGTCGACCATATGCGTTGAAATATCCATACAACTTGTATGAAAAAAACATTAAAAATTTGAAAAATCCAAAATTATACTATAATTATTAATTTTTTTAACAAAAATTTGATAGATCTTCTTCATCGTCGCCACGAGTCTGCTTGCAAAGTTTCAGCTCGATTGGATCACGGGAAAGGGGTCAAAAATCGATCCAAAGGTTTTTCGACGGCAAGCCGGCAAGCAAGCAAGCAGACGCCACGAGTTAATATAAAGGGAGTAAAAATACATATAAATAATTTTATACACCATTACATTTTACGTACATGAACATTAAATTTAAATTTACTGCCGTAGCCATTTGAAGTCATAAAATATTAATTAACAAGACTTATGGCCTTTGGCCAACAGAAAATAAATGAACGAGATATAACAAAAACTTAGTATCACACTTAGGTATACTGTGTGTATATTTTTGTGTGGAACAGATAAAGCAGATATTTTGAAAAGTTTCAAAAGTTCTTTCACGTCATAAAATAACACGCGAAGGAATATAACTGGTGAAATCCCGGAAAAAATTATCAGAAAAAATTACAAATTATTCAATTATTATATATATAAATGCACACACCAGAAGAAAGAGCGGGAGCGATCGTTTTTTTCTCCTTTCGAATTCGGAGCCAAATCAAATATTTCTTCATTTCGGCGCAGGTATATATCAGGAAAACTGTGCGCCGGCGCAGGCTGACCAATGTCATCTAGCGTCGGATTTCACCAAGCAAGCAGTGTCATTAAGAATGTTCTTAGGTTTTCACGGCCACTCAGAATCTTCAAGTTTGTGTTTACTGGGGTATTATGCCGTGTTGTTACGACCTTTCGGGCCGACGTTTCGGATCCCATTGCAGGGTCCATCACATCAGCCCTGATGATGGACCCTGCAATGGGATCCGAAACGTCGGCCCGAAAGGTCGTAACAACACGGCATAATACCCCAGTAAACACAAACTTGAAGAAGCAGTGTCATTGTTGACATATGGAAAAATCAAATAAGTCACCGAGAAAGATTACTATATTTTTACTCCCTTTTTTTTAACTTGTAGCGTCTGCTTGCTTGCTTGCTTGTGTGTCGAAAAAACTTTGGATCGATTTGTAAGCCTTTTCCCGTGATCCAATAGAGCTGAAACTTTACAGGCAGACTCATGGCGACGATAAAAATGATTTAAATTTAGTAACGTTTAAATTTTTTAAATAATAACGTCGAAAAAAATGATTGAAATTTAGAAACGTTTAATTTTTTTAAATAATTATAGTATAATTTTGGATTTTTAGAAATTTTTGATTACTCCCTTTCGTAGCGTCGCCCGACTCAAGCCCAACGCATGGGGTAAGCTCCAAACCTGTTTCAACTAGTAAATGAGAAAGGTAGTATAATAAAAACTTGGTTTTTATGGGTTAGTTTTTTTAATAGTTATTTAATTAATTATCATTTTGAAAGTTATGTATATACATTTAACTATTATGTCGCCTTACACTACGCGAGTAAATATTTGTCGGCTAAGATATTAAGATAATTTATACTTATTGAAATAAATACTGTTTAATAATTTACTTTATCCTTAAAAACTTATTATACTTAAATTATACTGTAATAAAAGGCCATTGGAACATGTTCACATCACGTTATCGTAACAACTAAAAACGCCATTCCCGGAATGAGTGGAGGTCCGTTGGTTCGAATTCCGGTAGTAGCTAAAATATTTTTCATTAATTTGATTTCTTGTATGTCTTTTCCAATTGATTAATAAATTTGTTAAAAACACCTCGTTCAAAAATTCATTTGCCTTCCTTTTTCAATTGTCTGATACTTCAAGGACTTTAATCGAACGACGGCTTCTTCAGCTTCCCGCAATATCCTCGCCATTTTCCGTAGAGGATTGCTTTTAAATCAATCAATGTATATATATAGATGTCTCACAGAGACGAAACTGCATTTTTATGGGAAAGTAGGTATAGAAGTCTTTTGGATGTACCATGATAGAATACCGTGTCTACTAATTTTTTGGAAGTTGTATATATTTAAATTATGCGCCACGTTTCACATGCGAGTTCTAACGATCCTCCACGCGGCCAGCACCAAAGCTTTTTATTCCCCTTGAATGACCACAGATGTCGCTAATGAGACATCTATAGATTTTTTGGAGTTTTTTTAAGCAATACACGTTATCTGTGTGAATGAAATTCATCCGAATTACTAGCTTTACACTAGGATACGCCAGAAATGTTATTTCAATTTTTATTGAACTCCTTTTTACCAGTATTTTTCATTCAGAATATTTTTGAGTAAACTCAAAATTGCTTTTATTTATTTTAGTCAACTCTTGCAAAACCGCTGCACCACAATACAGACAAATTTTATTTACGGTTTGAAGCGTTTACGAAGTTCGTTGAAGCAAATTGCTCAGATGCTGAATAGTTTCATCCTGAGAGAAGTTGCAGCGATAACATTTCTCCTGCTCGCCGCAACTTATTAAAATTCTTGTGCAATTCTCCGCTCCGCGCGGGTGGCGCACCACCTGAGGGCGGCTTGTGGTCGGGGGTCGAAGGTTCAGCCTCCAACGAAGCCACGGAAGTGTTTAGAAATTTATCGCTTTGTTATCGTTAGCAAATAAAACATCGCTGGTCAGGAACCATTTTACTTTGATTAAAATTGAAATAAAGCCGGGTTTCGATAAAGATAATGGGTTTGTATTTTATTAAAAAATGTTCAGTATTCCTTCAAGGTGGTATCCCTCAAAGTTGTATAAAACCTAATAAAAAAAAACAATATTTTTTGTCTATGTTCGAATAACTACTGTATTTTCTCCCTAGAGGGATCATTGGATAAAATAAATCAGATAAATTATAAGACAAATTAAAGAAAAAACATCTTAACAGGAGTAAAATTTTTTATTAAGTCTAGTGTACGTGTTAATAATAAGGAAGAATGAATAAAAATAATATTGCTCCATACTCTTATCAAAAAATATAGAAGGCTCGTTACCAGCGGCCATCTATATATATAATGACAAATTTCAATCACAGATGGCGATAGCGTGTATTGAATAAAGCCACGTATTCACTAGGGGACAAATTATCCCTCAACATCACGCGCGGCACAGAATCTACGTGACGATGCAATGTCGCGCACTGTTCCACGACGTCGCGCGCAACAAAGCGTGACATTTCTACGCGCCGCGGCAATTTTGCCATGCGTACGGTTTCTGAGCGAACGCAGGGGTACATCGTACCGCGCTTCAGTACCACGTGGTATGTTGACAAGCTGAGATGCATGCTCTACAGTTACATATGCTATATGATGTGATATAAAACAGTGTTCCGTAATATCGTGTCATAGCCAAGCAAATGGAAGACCCGATCATTTGTAATAAATTTTCGAAATCAGTTGTTGTCATTCGAATGAAATTGACAAATGATCTATCAAACATTCGAAGATCGCATAGAAAATCCATTCTTCTTTTCCTTTGTAGTAAATACTTTCGCACCCACCACCTTTTTCTGCTCTTACGTTTCGATAAACTCGTTAGAATAAATAGATACACAGCACTAATCATCATAACCCTTTTGGGCGACATTTCCGCGACAGGTGATGTGTGAGTTCCGATGTGTACACGTCAAATGACCGCGTCATTGTCCCCGAAACATGAGCGTAGATGTTGATGCGACATACCGTGCGGAATGTTGCGCGATTTGTCCCCTAGTGAATACATGGCTTAAAGTAAGCAAGGTATATGTATATAAATACCGTGTACACAACTTTCCACATTTGATAGATATGCAAACGATCATGGGCGAAAACGATGAACGTAACACTGCGCAATCACTTAAGACAGCCAATGACAGATCGTAAGCCCTTTAAACGCCAAAAAAATACTTCACTTCATACTTTCCCATATAACTAGCTTCGTCTCTGCGAAACGTCTTATCTTTACAAAAATAACATTTCATAAAAAGAAAATAATTTCCAATAATTTTAAGATTACCTTGAATCTGCCCCAAAATTGGTATTTGCATTACTGTGCAAAATATTTTAAGAGTCGGACCCTAATGAAGTCTTTTAAATTATTATCGATAAGCTGAAAACCGCCCTGGTAAATATTCACTTTATTATAGATTTGCAATCCAAAAATGAAGGATTTAAACTTTGCCGCGCGAAAGTATTTTATTCCGCGTAGCAATTAGACAAATTAAGATAAATTAGAGCGAATATTGAAAGTATTGTTTAATTTTTCGGGGAATCTCGCGGCGATATTCATTAGTCTTAATGATTCAGGAGTATTTCATCTGACCTGAAAATATTTACTCTTTTCCACGACAAAATTTGACATCATTTATGTAATCAGGACCCGTTATTACGCTAGGGGAAAAAAATTAACAAAATTGGTGCAACTTTAACATTGGTAACTATAGCCCATTCAGATGTAAACGAAAGTAATTTTGCTGCTTAATGCTCATAGTTTACACGCTTTCATGTTTTTAATAGAAATCCATGCAAACTAAATGTAAATTTTCAGAACTGTCTTTATCAAGACCCACATGGAATCCACAATCTTGCATATAAAGAATTTATAATGAAAACTTTATTTTTACTTCCTTTCTTTTAACTCGTGGCGTCTGCTTGCTTGTTTCCTTGACGAATAAACTTTGGATCGATTTTTAACCCTTTTACCGTAATCCAATCGAGCTGAAACTTTGCAAGCAGACTCGTGGCGACGATCAAGAAGATCTATCAAATTTTCGTTGAAAAAAATTAATAATTATAGTATACTTTTAGATTTTTAGAAATTTTAATGGTTTTTTAAAATTGGAAACAATACAAATGTTTGATTAGTACCATCAGTGGCCTAACGACGATGCCACGGAATATTTAAAATTTGAATTACTCCGTCGGTATAATAGGTACATAACTACGAATTTCGAAAATTTATAACAATTGGTTCACAGATGACAGCAAAATTGGGTATTTTGAGAAGAAATCAAATAATCATGTATTTCTTTTAGATTTCTGCTTAGTTTTGAAGAATTCTACATTACTCAAATTTGATTCTGACTAAATCATTTGAGGCTGGAAATTCATAAGGTACGATATTGATGATAAATGAATCTATCAAAATCTTGACATCTCAAAACATAGAAATATATTAAATTTCTTTAAGTTTAGTGTTATGTTGTATGTTTTAATTCGTCTTTAATTATTGTTATATTTTACAAAGAAAGGGAGTATAATAAAAACTTGGTTTTATGGGTTAAATTATTATGTGATTCTCCTTCAGGGCAAAAATATTCTGTCCTGTCCCTCATCTTCACTACCTTTCACTTACACCATCAGCACTCTTCCGTACAGGTAAAAGTTCGTCTGTTTTAAGCAATGTGTTAGTTATATTGCGGCGCTGTGTACTTTTGGAAGTCTGGGATGATTAATCCAATCTAGATTACTTATAATGGTAAAAATTCCAACTGTTCCGGAAAGAACTGTTCGAGAACTAAGGTTCCACTGTATATTAGACAAAAAAATATTGATTGAATATCGTCACCTGGAATTCCAATAAAGAAAAAGTAACGCTACCACTTATAGATGACGGTGCTATCACAACTTGAAATACGAAACAATTAAGTTAAATTATACTTTTCAGTTACTATAGCTAGATCGCATTCAAAAGAATGTGCGCAAAAAATATTTGTGTTGATAAGATGCAAAAAATGAACACAAAAGAAATTTTTCTAGTAAGTAACCTTTTTAAACTAAAAAATATATATTTATTTGGAATATCATATTGAGGCTTGTAATACGGGCTTGCCAGGCAACTTTCCCCCGCTTTCTTCTTACCGGACAAAGCTAGGGAATGGTCTTTTGATTGCGGTCGACCTATAATACTACCTATACCCTGGATCGGGAATCCTGCAGCAGCACGTAAATAAGTCTGAGCAGGCTTACTGCAGCAATCGAATTTCAAGCAGCAAAAGCACACCTGGGCCATTTTCCATGTAAGTAAAAATGAATGTGCTAATAATGATATCTACGGCCGACAAATTATCGCCATGCAAAATGATTAATGCGCTTTTGACAGAAATTATAATTCTGTGCTTTATATATCTTTTTGGTAAACGGGAAGTCGTTTCTCTTGTTAGAATAAATGGAATTAGAGCCTGTCTAGTGTCTAGAGACAGCACGTGGTAACATAGCAATTCACTTCCAGGGAGGCGGCCACGAAATGACAAAAAGACGGTTAACAAATTGAAGCCATTATGAAGTTTAATAAGAGACTGGGGTACTAGAGTAGCAGGCTACAATAGTAAGACAATGAAAGGAAGAAATAATTTTGTGAATAAATTGTTTGAAGTCATTATATACGTAATGGAACACATAATGGAACAGAACAACAACAAGATAAATATAAGCTCTTCTAACGTTTGTTTTATAAGTATTCTTAATACAATTTTATAACGATGTTTTAGTACAAAAAAATAGAAATTTCAGTAAGACAACGACCAAATTATTACATTGTTTTATATTTCATTAAAAATTTGATTATTTAAAAATTCATATGTGTTAAAATCAGCTTAATAAAGTGGCGAGAGTACTACTAGCTTGTGAGGAGTTGGTACCTGGATACCCGCATAAAAATACATTTTTTATGAAATAATAAGAAGAAATGTAAAACAACATACATCTACTAATTAATATTCCTATTATGGCGCTGTTTATTTTTACTAGCGATCACTGGAACTGATGGCACGGCGTATAAGCTCTAGTCTGATTCTTGTGATGAGAAATATTTTATGAAATAAAAGTAAATGTAAACGCACTTTTCACATTATTTTACTTTTCGGATTAAATTTAACTTTGATGAAAGAAAAACTATGTTAAAGGTGAAAGAGCGTAATAAAAAATTCTACATTGTAAATAAAAGAATTCAATTAATGCTAAGCTCTCGACTTAAAGAACGCCCGACGCCAAGTTTAACAAGTTTTCAGGACGAAACGTGAAATGTGAGTATAAAGAAGAAGCAAGAGAGGAAGAAGAATGTCGAAAATAAGTACGGTTGTGATTTAGTTCCGGCGGATCGCTCAAATATTTATGCACCCTGTTTCGACGCCGCCTTTACAATGCCTTGTAATAATATTAAGGTTCCGCGTCGTAAAATCTGTCCTTTGTATTGTGCTCGCATAAATGTGATAGAACCTGTCATTTATACGCGCATAAATGGCGGGTTTTATTACACTTTTATTGCGTCTCCCTGAAATCTCAAAGGCAACTTTTGATAAGATTAACGCGAGAAATTCGCTACTTAACATACCCACTAAATTCGAAACATAATTATTACAATGGAAAGAAAGTGGATTAAAGTAATGTGGGGGTCGATGCTCCATTTGAATAAGTGATTTGAAATATATGAGTGTGCATAGGTGCATGCGATGGCTAAGGTAATATTTGATTATTTTATTTATTAAATCCCAAAAGAAAATATCCAAGATATAATATATTAGGTCCTTACATATGAAATTGACGTTTTACCGTACTGGCAAATTTGATCTCAAATATCTTCTCTTTGGTTAGGAATTCCAAATCCAAATTTATACAGCTATTTACTCATGTATTTGTGTTTTGAAAATTATAATTCATTTGTTTTTTCCTCAATTGTTTTTTTCTTTGCGTCACTCAGTTTACAAAATGAAAAACTTGAAATATCGCGTTATTTACGAGTACGAGTTCCACCGTGGCACCAGTGCTGCAGAAACGGCTCGAAGGATTAATGATGTGTATGGCGACGGTGCCGCAAAAGAAAACACAGTGCGTTTTTGGTTCCAACGTTTTCGTTCTGGAAATTTCGACCTGCAGAACAAGCCCCGTGGACGGCCGGAGACCAAAGTTGATAATGAAGAATTGAAGGCTATTGTGGAAGCGGATCCATCGCAAACCACATCCGAGTTAGCTGCAGGCTGCGGTGTTAGTGATAAAACTGTTTTAATCCACTTGAAGCAAATTGGTAAGGTGAAAAAGCTTGAAAGGTGGGTACCTCACGAATTGAGTGAAGCAAATCAACAAACGCGAGTTACTTGTGAGCGTTTGGTGGACTAGTGCTGGTGTCGTTCACTACAGCTTTCTTAAATCTGGCCAGACGATTACGGCAGATGTCTATTGTCAGCAACTGCAAACCATGATGGAAAAGCTAGCTGCTAAACAACCGAGGCTGGTTAATCGCTCTAGGCCACTGCTGCTTCATGATAACGCTAGACCACACACTGCACAACAGACGGCTACCAAATTAGAGGAGCTTCAATTGGAATGTCTAAGACATCCACCGTACTCTCCGGACCTTGCCCCAACAGATTACCATTTTTTTCGAAATTTGGATAACTTCTTGCAAAGGAAAAAATTCAACTCCGATGGGGCAGTCCAAACCGCCTTCAAAGATTTTATTGATTCCCTTCCGAATGGTTTTTTTAGTAAAGGGATCGATGAACTACCTATGAGATGGCAAAAGTGCATAGATAGCAATGGTACATACTTTGATTAAATAAATATATTATAATAAAAAAAAATCGACTTTATGTTCCTCCCATACTAAACGTCAATTTCATATGTAAGGACCTAATATATTACATAAGTATATTAAATCCAATAAGGGTATATACATATACCTATACATAGGTTCGGGAGATGAAAAGTAAGACATGTGTAATAAAGAAACACACAACTAAAACTCAAAAAAAAAACCACATAATTAGTAATTAGTGACTAATATTAATACCTAGCATTCAAAATTGTGACTCGAATGATGATAGTTGTATGATGTTACAATATACATTTATAAGGATGTCAGATGTTCTTGTGTTTCGATTATCCATTTTTTATTTTATTTTTGTACCATTAGATTTATTAAACAATCAAGTTTGTAACCGACAGATACATTACATTACCTCTATGATGAGTACGGTCCTGAACAAATGCCGAATATGGTACTCGCAAGGGCCCAAGCTCTCCACTTACTCTCCGGTTGACACAGCTCGACCATCCACAGAATGACAGCAGCGTTTGTTCCGAACACCACTTTAACACAGCGTTATTTAAATTTAAATAAACTTTATAATAAAACTTACATACATTTAGTGTATAATTATAATTACGTGTTACTCAACCTACTTACTTACTTACTTTTGCCAGCCTCAAACAAACATGCACCGGGAATAGTTGCATGTTAGTCACAAAGGAATTCTACGGAAATAGACAACGCGGCCATTTTATGTTTTTGTCAAAATTTAGTTTAATATGTGCCAATAAAAATACACAATATAAGTGTCAATTAAAAAAATAAAATCAATTAATCAGCCCTTCGTAAAATATACCCAAATTCTACCTTAATTTATTCCAGGGTGGTGTAATGCCTTAACTCAATAAGCATCAAATTATGTTGGAAACCCCTGCGACAAGGGAATAAGTATAATAATAAGTACATTAAAGGTGTAAGTAAAGTAGGATTATTTACACATGGATCAGTTACATATGGGAAAATATGTTAGGGAGCAGGAAAGAGAGTCATAAGCTATATCGAAATCATTAAAAATTCCAGTGAACTCCGAACTTAAGAATTATATATATGTTGAGAAAAAGATATATATGGAAATAAAATACGTATGTAATCATCAAATACATCTCGCACCCTTAAAATATATATACAGAGGAAATGAAAGGCACACAATCCATTCTACCATACAGTTCTGTATCCCAGTCTGAAGATTTGAAGAAATTCCTTATTAAATAATATAATCATTTTTAGTAATTAGAAAATCGTTAAAATTTGCGGATAAATCATCGTAATGTTAAATAGAATCGGTATATACATTATAATTTTAATTGTTATAAATGTGTTATTTAATAATGCTGTATTTTTTAGTATACTAGAAAATTTAATAAGATGTTTACTTTAAAGACTACTGCATTATTGGTAATAATAAAATGTAAATAATTATAACAGGTTAATCATCACAATTGCCACATGCAAGTCTTTGTATTAACAATTTGACATATTTTATATTTTATAGATTACTGCATTATTGCTAATAATAAAATGTAAATAATTATAACAGGTCAATAATCATAATTGCCCACATTTTATATTTAAAAAGAAAAGATAGAATACGTGTAAATAAGAATAAAACCCACCGTTTTGGCATTTTTTCTTATTAATAATTATTAATTAATATAATTTTAGCTTTATAAAACTCCACTAATTGAAAATATTCAGTGAGACACATTTCTCAAAAGTATGAAAATGGCAATAGTAAATCGTTGAAGTACATATCACAATAGATATTTTAAATTTGTTGAGTTAAACAAAGGTGAAATTAAATTATATCTGTAGCGAAGTGACGCAACAAGCGTAGTAGCATATTCAAGAATGCAGTTTTATATCCATTATTTAATTCTTTGTGTAAGATGACAAGGAGTAAGAAAGAACGAGGAATTTAAAAATCCGTTGTACATTCTCGTGAATGTTTCGCCTTTGAAATATGTACACGGAATATAAAATGTAAGAACGTAAAACATTTCATCTCATTTCTCGAGACGGTCTGGTGGAGATTTAAACTAGAAATGGCTGCAAAACGGATGTAATCTCAGGTAGCTTGACTTAATAAGAACAGCCACTTGAAGGTACCTGTCGCTTCTTCGTAGAAAACACTCATAGCGTTTGTTTGCGAATATACGGGGATGCTGAATAGCAGGATGTGTGACGCGAGATTCTCTAAACAATTAATTAAACTCTAAAGCAATCGTAACAAACGAAATGCGCTACGCTCCATAGCTTTGTAGGCATCGGAAACCTGGACAAAGACTCCAAAAGAAGGAGAGATAGAATACTAACTTAGAGAGGTTTGCTGTGACTGATTGAAGAGAAAAAGGATAGCCTCTTGCCCGATGGACGGACCGTATGAAGAAGGCTACATGCAACTTCAGCCGCAAGAAAACCACTAAGAAAAAGAAGACTAAATTCAAGACGTAAAAATCGCGCGAATATGTATGCGACAGAAACTAACTCGCTTATAATCATGCTGTTTCATGTCCAAGTTATTCACTAGGCAGAGGATAGAAAGTTACATTATTGTCCTGACATATCACGTTCACTTTACACTACAGTTGGTTTGTAATTTTAAAAAGAGATAAATTAACTGAAAATATCTTTGCAGATAGTTAATTTTACTAACATAATCTATGATATAATTTCTTTTTTGCGATATTGTCTAAATGTGTGCCTTCAATTAAAGGGTGTTAACATTGAGAGAGTAAAACAGTTTAAATATTTGGGCAGTATTATTACTGACAATCTGGACCCTGATACGGAGATCAAATGAAGAATAGAGACAGCCCGTGCATCTTTTAATAAGATGAAAAGTCTACTAAGAAATGACGACTTAAATATGAAGCTCAGACAGAGGTTAATCAAATGCTATGTATGTATGGTGAGTTCTATTTTATGGTGCTGAAGCATGGACGCTGAAGGTGAATACTCTAAATCGCTTAGAGGCGTTCGAAATGTGGATACATCTTAAAATGTTTATGATGTCCTGGACTGACATGACTAGTATTAATGAAGTTTTACGTAGAGCAAACGCAAACAGACAGTTACTCAACACAGTAAAGCTCCGTAAAATGTCATACTTTGGTCATATAATGAGGGGCGAAAAGTACTCCATTCTTCAGCTCGTCATAAAGGGGAAGATTGAGGGTCGCAGAGGGGCGGGAGGAGGCGGCATTCCTGGCTTAGGAACATCCGAGAGTGGACCGGGATAAGAAGCGTGGAAGAGCTGTTCCGCATTGCTCTGGACAGAGAAACTTTCTCCCGGGTGATCACTGACGTCGGGGAGACCCGACAGGGAATATGAAGAAGAAGATTGCGATATTACTTTTTTGCCTTTTAGTTTTTATGAAATGCAAAAATTGTAGGGGTACGTATTGTCAAACTATCAAGTTTCTATCAAGAAGCTTCTAAATTTGATGTCTGTTTGATGAAAAATATTTTCGTAATATAAAATCGATAAACAATTTCTGGATTTAAAAGTTTCAGTTTAAAGGGTGAGACGCGACTGAGTCAGCGCTGGCTCGACGGTCGGGTGTCTGGTTATCCAGAGTAATGGAATTTCCACTGGAACCGGGGAAGTAAGAATAAAAATACACGTCTCGACACTCCAGAGTGTCGCTGTAGTGAGCGTCATTATAATATTAATAAATTGTGGAATTACGATTTATTTAATGATTCATTTTCTTATCATCGAACCGTATATAAAAAGTAAATCACTTTGGGTATAGAATCACGGATAATGTGGATATATGAATGTGATTAATTCGTGTTTAAATCGATTTCGAATTTTCGGGTTCCTGTACGAATCTTGCATATATGAAAATAAATTCAAAATTTTTTAGTCTTGTAATGTCTCGTCTCAATTATAAATGTATTTTGAATTTACTTATGAATTGATGTTTTTATCGTATGGTGACGTTTTAAATTTCATGTTTATATATATATATTTATGATCAGCGAACAAGTTACACTTCAGTTCATTCGGTGAAATGTCTGCTCACACAAATGTGCGTTCGGTCAAAGATTCGTTGACCAAATGTTCATTAAGCTAAATGTGCGTTCGGCAAAATGTTTTAAGTATTTTTTGTAGGCGCTGATTCGGGGTCCAAGTTCCCTTGCCACAAAATAATGGATAAAATATAATTTCGAACGATTCTCACAACACAATAATAATACACTAGCAGTTAAGCAATCGGCGATAACCGATATTGCTGGACGCTACGCGGCCATTGCTATTTGCTTGCTGCTTGACAGTCTGTCGCCGATGGTAGTTGCCAATAGCCGGCCAAACAAGTTTCTCAAAACAAAACAATCACACTTTAAAATGGATATTCTAGCACTAAATTTAAAAAAAGATCTATCAAATGTAACTTATTTGTAAAACAATAATGGAAAGTCGATATACTAATATTGCATTTTTGGTTTATGGGGACAACTTTCCTATAATAACATATTTGTTCTTTATGGCATGTCCTCAAATTATTAATGCTCTGGAAAATATAAAATAAAAGTAAAGAAAATAAAGATAAACAATGTCCGAAAAACGACTTTCGGAATGCGACGTTTTAACCTGAAAGACATGAATGTGACAGTAGTTAACCAATATATCATAGACAATGTATGTTACTACACGCGTTTCCATAGTATTAAGTCTGCAACTTGATTTATTCTGGAATATAACATTATTCAAACTAAAAGTAGCTTTTTAAAGCGATAAACAATATAACCCTTTCCACCCGGATTGATACGATCGTGCGTTAACATATTTTAATTAATTAATTATAATAAAATATTTCTCGCTAAATTAACCGTTTTTGGGTTCAAACCGTCCTGCAATGATCGTGCGTACACAGAAAACAGAAAACATAAATATTTCCAGTATTTGACATATGCCGCGCATGCGAAATTGCTTATTGACAGCTAGCCAGTACCAAAAAAGAGAACGCATGTGGCGAGATTCACAGATAATTTTAAAACACATTTATATGTATATTATAAATTAGTAAACATGTATAAATATAAATTTCGGTGATCGTGCTTTCGCGGTGGCTGGACCAAAGTTATGGAACAAACTACCTAATAAACTGAGACAAACAGACAGCTTACCACAGTTTAAAAAACAACTTAAGACGCATTTATTTAGACAATCATATAAGAACATACAGAATCTGACCACAACAACACTAGCTAATGTTTTCCACTCCTGTTGTGCACTCCGCGAAAACACCAAATTCTTTCAGGCACTCCCAACTATTATAGTATTAAACTTTAATTCCATTTCTTGCATGCCACCTAGTGAATAAGTAATAGCAAATAAGTTTTTTTTAGCAGTAAGTTGTTTTCTATGATAATTTTTCTGTGTATCGTAAGCGCCCTTGAGGTGAGTATTCGCGAAAACGGCGCTATGTATTCCATATATTATTATTATTATTAAGTAACCAATAGATAATATTTTATGTGTATAATACTTCTACACATTAAATATTATCTGCATGTTTTTAAAACAATCTGTACTTTTCGCTACTTTATACGATTTCGCCATTTGTTTTTTTTTATGCTGGCAATGGAAACATGTACAATATTCGCTCTTGTTTTGTTCTGAAAATTAAGGTAACTCGCTTGTTTTGTTCTGAAAATTCGTACACAATAAACATTAAAGTTGTGGGCTCAATCCATATCCCAGGAGAATACCGAGCTTTGTATGGCAAACGAATATACTGTGATGTTTTAAAATAATATTTGCTTACAATTTGTTCAGTGTATACATCTTTATTTTATTGCAGGAGTACATAACCAGTCAGATTTCAGAGTACCTACCACATGTTACTCGGAAAATTAATTTCTTGTTAAATAATGTAATGTCTATGATGTATATACAAATAATAAATTAAGCGTTGTTTCATTTACAGAGTAGAAGTTGATGATTAACACAAGATTTTTTTTTCACAACGTTAGCCTAAGCTCTTTCGATAGACACAACCATCATCTTCAGAGGCAATATTAGAACTAATTGTAAATCAATATGGCCGACAAATAGAAACTAAAGGGAAGACGGGGGGGGGGACAATCAAAAATGAAGTAATCAAAAATAAAAATAACCTAATAAACATCAAATACCTGCGTCATCCCCATTATTAAAATACCGTAAGTATCATTGTATGTTGAAAAGTATCATTGTATGTTAAAATTAATTATTGTTGTATATTTCAATAAATAACTACCCCCTCCCCCACGTCCTCCCTTTAATTTCGATTTGTCGGACATATTGATTTAAAATTAGTTCTAATATTGCCTCTGAAGATGATGGTTGTGCCCATCGAAAGCGCTTAGTGTATATAACTCAAATAAGTGGAATAAAACGTTGTGTATAAATTATTGTGTTAAAAATATATAAGTTTGAAAGTAATTTTCGTATTTTCGTACAAGTTAAAAATTACATTTTTTTTTTAAAAATCAACATCGTATATAATGTTATTAGTTAGATGTGTGCAAAATTTTAACAATATTGGTTTAGTATTATAGTTTCAGGGATATCACCCACAAAAGTTTGAAAAAGAGAGATTCGAGAAAAACGTAAAAAAGTAACACTTAGCTTAAATTGCCATAACTCGGCCAATTCTTGGAATTTTTCAATGAGTGATGACTCAAATTATTCCCAGAACTTCAAGTTATTTTTTTTTAAATGTCAAGGTGTTGTAACCCCTTGAATGACGTGTTGCCGAGCTCCGGAAGAGGGAGTTACGCAGCAGCCCCGTGCGAGGGGTGAGCGCAGGAAGATGCGATCATGTATATTCATGACTCAATTGTTTATTTACATTTCGGGGGAATCTCGGCGGGAAAATTTGCATTTCATTTTGCAATCTCTTCTACTTTAAGAAAATTAAATTACATTAAAACATTTTTGCCGGACCGTGGATGCTCTAAATAATTTAAATATTAAGTGTGCCTCTACTTTAAATTTAAATTTGAACTAATAAGAATGTCGCCAAAATGCCACCATAAATGATATTGGCGAGAATTCAAATCCCGAAATTCAAAAAATAATGTATTTATATTTTTATTCTTTTTTTATTCTTATTTGATGCTTCAACAGGCCAAGAGGCCCAATTACAGAAGCGAAAAACATCACAAAACACCCAGGCTTGATTAAATCACGCGGATTAATTGTGACCTCACCGAGAATCGAACCCGGAACCCTCGGTGTGAGAAGCTAGAGTCATGCCCACTGGGCTACGAGGGCCGCCTTTAATTAATTTATAAAGCATTATTTTAGTAAAAATCATTCGCTTTATTTCATTATCTCTTATCCAGCACTTTGAATGAAATGCATGAATGAAATGCATTTTTCTCTCACACAATTGATAAAAATTTATTTATTAAAATGTATTTTATACCACAGAAATAGAACAGGTAGAGAACGGCATGGATTCCTGTATATAGTTTTCGAGTTCTATTATGGACTTCCTGTGAAACTTTATTTTTATTTTATTTTTTAACAGACCGTCAACAGGTCAATTATTGACTATAATAGAGTTACATTAGCGTACAAGGTACCTATAAATATGTTATGAACATTTTGAATACGATATAATTACACAATACACTTTTTATGATAAATTAATAAAAATATATAATGACTTAATGATTAAACAAATTGTAAATAATATACAGAATGAAGTTAACATTGACTCAAATAAACAAATACAATTTAGGAATGAGTTCCAGATTAACAAGTTTGTACATAATACGCAAAACGCTTTTTGTGGTAAATTAAAAATAAATAATGCCATAATGATAAAATAAATTTTAAATAATATTTAGAACAAAATAAAGACCGTAGCAAATCAGTACATACAATTCAGGGACGAGTTCTTGATAAGCAAGTTTTTACATAACACACAACACAATTTTTATGATAAATTAATTATAATGAATGTCTTAATGGTAAAATAAATTATAAAACAAAACAAAAATTCAGAACAATATAAAGAAAACCACAAATCAATAAATAAAATTTTGGAATGATTTCTAGATTAACAAGTTTACGGCGAGTGCACGGGTTACAAGGTCAACACCGTGTGTCTATGACGAGCATGTATTACACGCCTAAGCGACCGTCAACCAAGTTTATCAATATTTCGATTTTGGACTGAGCTTGTGTCATGAAGAGTATATCAAGGTTGCCGTCTTTGGATGACGTCTCGCTATAATGATTGATCATTATAGCGAAATGTCATCCATCATTATAGATAGAGGAGAGAAATAGCTTAGATTGGAGTCATAAAACTTACCGTGAAAAAGGCCTGAAGATCTCACTGATCGGACAGGCGTGTTTATGTATATTTGTGACAATATTGAGGGGGTGTCTAGTTTGAAGGAGATAATGAACTTTCTGGCGACAGGAAGGAGATAATTAGTTCAGAAGTCTTCAATAAGCAACTGAACGTACTTGTGTTGAAGAGGAGATAGTTTGAAAGTGAATCATGATTGTTCAAAAATTTGATGTGTTTATCTATAATTTGAAGTTGTTAGGTGTTTTTTATTGTGTATAATTCATCTATATCACACTTATTAAGTAGATATGTATAATGTTTGATGTTCTCTCATAACGGCATGCTTTTGCTACCCATTTGCTATTTTTTCTTATATTTATTATAGGTATTTGTAATTGCTTTTTTATCTATGACGCTAAAACATTTATATAAATAAATTAATAGAAGACACTTTAAAGTGAAGGATCAAAGGTGTTGCGCTATTATTTCTCAAGAGTGAAACTGTGTTGGATGGATCCCTCTTATCAAAAAATTCCGTTTTTAATTAAGATTCCTTCACAAAGATATTTATCAAAAAAAAACGAGTAAGAATAACTTCATTACGCGCGAGCTAGTTTAGTAATAAGACTTTTACAAAATGCGCGTAAAATTTAGCTAAGTATGATATTGTAAAATGAAATTTTTTGTCAGGAAATCGTAGAATAAAGTGTAATTTAGTCAAGTTATATAATAACGGAACTAGTTTTATAAATAATGCTTGTTAATTTACAAAGCAATCTAAGCGATATAAATAAATTGTGAAAATTTTGAATAAAGCTGTATGATTTTACAGTATATGTTGTCAGCCGTTTTTTCAATTATGTTTTTTATAACCGAAGACGAGTGAACGTGATTGAAATGGTTTTGCCAATGATTAATAGGATCCAAAATTCGTTAGAATTGTTCTGAAATTGGTTGATGCCAGAATTTGACTCGAAATATAATAATTTTCGGAGATGCAGGCAGTACCTCGAAGAAACAAAGGCGCCACATACACACATGGTATGTTACCAAGTACGTCAGATACCATAGTTTAAATTCAGATCTTTTAGGAAACAGAGCCCACGTAGTTCACGTGGAAGAAATGTTTCTCAAATGAACGTTAAGGAAAATGTATTTCTGTCTGAAAAGCTCTCTGCAAAATGAAGAGGTGATTATAGCGAGCTTCCTATGAATTCTTCTTTGCAGATCATCTTTGTGTGGACCAACCAGACTTTGTCCTAGTCGACTCTTCATATTGAAGAGGTGAAAAACAGCGTAGGTATAGGTCTTTTCATATAAGCTTGCAATTGAGTTAGTCTATGTACAGTTAGTAATACGAGCATTGTTTCGTTATATAAAAACTTAACACAATGCGTACCGCTAGACCCACGGCGGCTCCCGACCGCCACAACAGAAAAATCTATGTGGGGTGTAAATACAAAGGCAGTAATATCCAAAAAATAAAAATAAAATGTTTTGGAATCATCGAGGATTACTAATTTAAATTCTACCGAATTCTAGATTTAATGTACGTATCCCTTTCAAAAATCATGTTTCCTGTAAATTTATAGGCTATCTTTTCTATCAAATCTCGAATTCAATACATCATAAATTAGTTCAGTAAATTAATAATTATAGTTTAGTAATAATCGTATTCATTTTTTTGGTAAATACATTTGAAAACATTATTTGGAAAAATATTTACAAATAATGATAATTTATAATACATTTCAGTTGATTTTAGTTGAATGATTTCTTAAAACATATCATACGTTACTAAAAGCGCCAAAAGCAAATCATAATCCGAAAAAAGTCCATTAAGTTCTGGTCGTAGCTCTATTTTTCTCGGAAACAAGCCATAGTCTGTGCCCGGTTATGAACCAAAGAAATGGTGGAAATCGTCTACGAAATATTCTACGAACACCACTTTAACACATAACATTAATTTTCAACTATATTCTGAATAATTTAAATCTAGACATGATATTATTACAAATTTCAATTATACAGATAATACATAGCGCGGTCTGAATATTAAATTAAAAATAATTCGGCTAATGTTACGACTGTTTTAAGGCTTGAAATTACTTACCTTGGTTTTTCTTTACGCGAGGGGAGCTGCAAATGAGGACGCATTATGTAAATGTGTTTACCTGAATATGAAATAAAGGAATTTAGTCTCGTAAGAAGGGGATGATAAATTTATTTATATTATAAGAAAGATTCGAAGAAATATCACTTAAGCCGAATTAGCAACGAAGGGAAAAATAGCGCGTTAACTTTGCATTACATTACCATCCCTTAGGGATAATATGATAAAAATATATAAAGAGGGACTGGTAGGTTTATGTTTATATATTCGCATAATTTTGGACCATTACGTTGAAGACGAGATAGAAAGGATAAAGACACATCCAAGGGAAATAGACGTATTACGGGGTAAATCTCAGGCAGATAGGCAGCATACGTAAAGGCAACATTTGTATAAAATCGTCTAGAACTAGAATAAATGTTATATGTGTACTTTTATCGGATATTCAGCCGTGTATCGATCTCTCTGGTCAACGTTTCGGATCTCATTGCAGGATCCACCATTAGGTCTGATAATGGAATCGCCCTATAGTAATATTTACAGTCTAGCAATCCAATTTATACGGCGTAATGTCATTAAATTGACATAAGAATATGAAATAAAGAAAGAACAGTGAGGAAAAGAAAACGACTATGAAAAAAAAGGAATCAGAAAAATTAAAGAACTCGGAGATAAAAAATACTTAAAGGTATGAAAAAAAAGACTAAAAAGTAATGTCCTTGGGTTCTTTCAATTTTTCAAAGCACAGTGACTATGACACAGGCTTCTCACTTCGAGGGTTCCGGGTTCGATTTCCGGTGAGGTCACAATTAAATCTTTATGATTTACCGAAGCCTGGGTATTTTGTGATGTATTTCGCTTTTGTAATTGAGCCTCCTGGCATGTTGAAGCGTAAAAAAAAGTATTGCAAACTTTACGTATTTATTATATCAATATTTTATTAATGATCCAAACAAATTATTGGACCTGTTAACTATTCAAAATGATAATTTAAGAACTCGGGAAGGCACGTGTAGCCCTCGCCAAAGAATAGAATTTTTAATTAGTTTTGTTAGCTATAAAGCACCCACTAAGAAAATACAAAGCGTAAATGCAAAAAGCATATCGAATATATTAAAACAAACAAACTTTGGAATATTCGTGAAATTCTGGATCCGAACGGGGTCTCTCGGGATGCAATTCAGTCAACCATTTAGTATCCCGATTAAAAACGACGACGTCAACGGATAAAATATGTATATAAAAAAATTCAAGAAATAAAATACCTACAGAGTGACATATTCATCTTGTTCTCATTAAGAATAAATAAATATGTACTTGTATTTATTCCACAACTAATACAAACCAATGTTTTAAAAATACTGTAATATGTACAAAAATCACATTCATTTGAAAGCCGTCGCTTGGTTACGGATTCATTCAGAAATAATATAAAGGATCTGTAATTAGCAGTGAGGATACGTTACATAATCTTTATTAACAGGATTTTCTCTGGCGTGAGAAAACTAATACTGCCAATTCGTAAGGCTGTGAGACAAATAAAACCAGACCAGCTGTTGGCGCCATCTAACCCGGAAGAACTCGCTATGGGATAAATCATCCAGTTGATGGACCAACCGAGACAACACCATCATTCTATATGTGTTTGTCACAGTGCCTCTGCAATTGTGGTTTTGATTGCGCTTATGTTTCTGGACTATTTTGATACGGACAGCGCGTTCTAACAAAACCTGCGCTTTGTATTTCTCTGATGAAAGGGCATCATTCTATTTTGAAGCGAAACAGCTTTGTAGCTTGGGGCATTTCTGTGCTACGACACGAGGGAATAAAGCCATGTATTCACTAGGGGACAAATGCCCCTCAACATCACGCGCGGCATAGAGTCTACGTGACGTTGCAACGTCGCGCACTGCATTCTGCTAGCGGGGCATTTCTACGTACCGCGGCAACGTTGCCATGCGCACGGTACCCAAGCGAGCTCACGGCGACATCACGCTGCGCGTCAGTACCACGTGGTATGTTTACAAGTGAATGCGCATGCGCTATATCCGTCAACATGACATTGGTGTGGGGAAACGAAATTGTTCTCCAACTCATCGCGCTCTGCCAAAGCCTTACAATTTTGTGGGACACTTCAAACCGTGAATATAAAAATAAAATGACGTGAGGGCCAACAGCGTTCCTTAATATTGTCTTGCTTGGCTATGGAAGTCCCGATTATTTGAAATAAATTGTCAAAAAGATCCGTCAGACATTCGAAGATCGCATAGAATATCCATCCTTCTTTCTCTTTGCAGTAAATAATTTCGCACCCACCACCTTTTCTCCTCTTACGTTTCGATAAACTCATTAAAATAAATGGATACGCAGCTGTCATCATAACCTCACCGGGCGGCAAGTTTAAATAGATACGCAGCTGTCATCATAATATAATACATGGCTTAAAACATTTTTAAAAATTGTTCTGGGGTCTGGAGTTTTGTCCTCACCAATTTTGTTGCAATGACGTTTGACAGACTGTGGTATGATTCAAAAATATTCAAATCTTCATTCAATCTTATTATTTTAAAAAAAATACATTATTCACATTAAAACAATTAATAAATTAGATGAAAAATATTAAATTTTGGTTAAATTTCCTATAACTTAAATTGTTTCTGGGATTTTAGTCGTTAGCGAATTCGTGCAGATTTTAGTAGATGAGGTTAGCAATTAGATTATAAAGCATTAGCAAGAGATTACCAAAGTGTTAAAATCTTCGACAGCCAAGGAGATGTACAAAAGTAGACGACCAGCCCCTGTAGAAAAACGGCTTGACGGTTAGTTAGGGATTGGCAATCTCTTTTTAACGTTAGTCATTGATTCGGATCGTTATCGGTATCATCGACCAGCGTCATTTATCTGCCGAAATAAGGCCTCCCCGTAACTTTGCCATCTTTAAAGTGCCACTCCCGTTGCTTCGATAATTTCGTCTACACATTGACGTTCTAGGTTTTCTAGTACATTTTTCATCGTTTAAAAGCGCCGACATTGCTTTTAACATACAATAATTTGCGTGAATCCATGGATTCCATAAATAAATACTTATGTATGTCCTATGTACCAATAATAATGTGATTTTATAAAAAGTGTCATAACAAGATTCAATAAATGTAATTTTTTCGCTTGAAACATGTTTTATTAGGCCCGGATGTATCAATTTGGATCAAAGTAAAAGTTCGTTAAAAGCATAGATTTTTTTGTTCTCTACCCATCAAACGATCTGTTGCCGTAAAAAATATATGCTTTAAACGAACTTTTATTTTAATCCAACTTGATACAATATACAATACAAATATTGGCAAAGGTACTAATAATATTTCATTTATTGGGTGAAAATACGTCCGTAAATAACGTGAGCTCTCGAAATAGAATACGATTGTTCCAGGGTTAACAGAGGGGTTGTTTAATAAGGTTTATCCTTCCATCGCAAAAAGACCTATCTGTCCTTCACTCAATATATCTTCAGCTTGAATTATTATTATCGTTGCTGGAAGACATTTTTAATTAAGGAAAAGGTTTTGATGGAAATGAAATAAATACTAATTCAGAACACCTTCAGTAGCTGTGTAAATCCGTCGCTATCGTAACCTACACAGAAACCTGAAGAGTAATCTACTACAATATATTAAATAACTGTGATTAATAACTAGACTAACAAGTAGAAATATTTTATTTTATTAATGTTTAAGGAATAATCCAAGATGATGGTCCCATTGTTCATACAATGAAAATTAGTATTTCACTATATAATTTAACGTCCTGTTAATTTAATCTAACTAAAATAATCGTAATCTAAATTAAACAAACCAAACCCAATAACCTAACCTAACCAAACTTAATAACCTAACCTAACCAAACCTAATAACCTAACCTAACCTCATATATTGCTTATGAAGTGTCAAAATATGCAGTGCATTTTTCGGAACTTTAAAGTGTAATATCTTATGTAATACTTACTATTTAAACGTAAATTATTTTTCATTTTGTTATTAGCACATTCAATAAATAAGTGAAATACTCATTTTCGTTGTATATGCAATGCGACCATTATCTTGGATTTAGCCATGTTTATGTACGAATTAACCTTACAGGGGGGGTAAGGTTAATTCGTACAAAAAAAAAGGCATGTTTTTGTAATTTTTTTGTGGCGACACAGTTAAAATCTCTATTAAAACTAATGGTACATTAAAGCATGACATTTGAAGAATATTGTGTAAAATTTTCAAGACGAAATATTAAAAAATACGGCAATGGCAGCAATTATTCGGACGTGTCTCGGAAAAAAGTAGAATTGCGGTGTCCATCATAACTTGGTGCTAGATCATCTGAAATCAAAAAATCAAAGTTCATTCGTTAGATAATAGATTTTCCCAGGTAACGCTGGGAGGGTTTTTTGAAATTTCAATTTTTCAATTTTTTGGAACACTTTGAAGGGAAAAACGCGATTTTTTGCGAAAAATATCGACTAATTTGTTATTAAAAAATAAAAATTAATAACAAATTTGAAAAAAAGTCTCCAGCGTTACCTCGTAAATTATGTACAGAAATAGTGTTCAAAATTTCAAAAGGATCGTTGCAGTAGTTTTGAAGTTATGATGGACACCGACTTTGAAAACGTGAGATGTGGGGAAAACGATTTAAATTTTTGCACACTGTAAAATTCAAAATAAAACTCAACACTTATTTTATACTTACACATAATCGTCGATGCCATGTTCACACGGCAAAGAGCTTTCATCATCAGCATCTTTTTGTCCTTGTCTACGCAAAACTCTTCTAATACAATAGCACGTCCGGTAGTCCTCAGGTGAGCGCGTCTCTTAGCTGCCTGAGCAGGTATAGAAAATCAGTCAGAGTATCGCTCAAATGTTCATAATTTCGTCAATTTTGCTCCGATTTACTTGAAATTTTGACACAATATTCTTGCGATGTTATACATTCATTTAAAAAATTAAAAATAAAATGCAAAAAAAAAAGTTAAAAACCTTACCCCCCCCTTAATATAAACCGGTGAGAAAGAATGTAAAAAACGTAATATCTGAGTTAATACAAGCAATCATACAGAAGATTAATTTTGCAGTCACAATTATCACTGAAGAACTTCCGCACATTCCATTAACCAGTATACAATTCTAATTTAACATTTTATAATCCACTGTCTAAAACGTGTCGTGACTATCAACAAGCTACTAATTAATTTTTTAATTAACTAGCTAATTTTTTTACACCAAGAAGCTTATCATTTGTTATAAATACTGTCGCTGATAATAATGGAAAGAATTACTCGTATCGAGGAATTTACATCGCTCTGGACGTTTTACAGTAAATTATAAATTACTGAAAATGTTTAGAAGTAAATCGGTCATTCTCGAAACATTGCGAAACGATATTCCCTATTTAAGGAGCAACGTAACCGCTGTGCTTAACAGTTTATTATGACAGTTCTATAGAATTTCATTAATAGAAGTTTTAATAGAAAATAAGTGTGACCATAGACGTTCAAATATTTTAGAAACACAAGTATAAAGTGTTCCACAGATTCCAAAGTGATTAGTGCTAAATTGTGTGAATTAAAAAACAGTGCCCCAATTAAATTCGTTTCCAGTGACTTTGATTATTAAATAATAAAATTAATTTTATGTTTTTTTATTTGTCTCCCATCGCCGTGAACCTATGACAATACATTAATATTTTCGTACATATTTTCGTACTGCGCATGTCATGGTTTAGTAAGGCGATCATTTTGCTATAACATCCGAACTAAATATAACATATGTAGGGTATAAAAGCAAAGACAGCAATATCCAAAAAGTTAAAAAAATATTTTGAATGCAGTCACCGTTGATTACTAATTTAAAATGTACTGAATTCTAGATTTTATTTATCAGTCCCTTCCAAAATCACGTTACCTTTAAATTAATAGTCTATGTTTCCTATAAAATCTAGAATTCGGTACATTATAAATTAGTAATCCTCGATGACTGCATTCAATTTTTTTTTATATTGCTGCCATTGACTTTATACCGCACATTTTATATTTTATTCCTACATATAAATGCTAACGTTTGGATGTGTATTGAACCAAAATACTATTTATTGAATAGGCGTTACTTTGTGGAATGACATATTTTAATTATTAACGTGTAGTCGTAAACTCATAAGTGATCTTAGACAAGTGCTATATTTATATATAATTGAAATTAAATTATTTTAAATTACCAATATCAAATAATACAAACGTTAAATATTTTATTTTGTCTCCCTATGATCCATTTTCCATATTTATGTACCATTAATGTATATTATAGATATCTCACAGAGACGAAACTGTATTTCTTATGGGAAAGTAGGTATAGAAGTCATTTGGGTGTACATAGGACTTATGACCTATCTTATGGTTGGCTTAAGTGATCACTTTACACAAAGTAACATTCGCCATTACCACCCATGATAGAATATACCATGCTTACTAATTTTTTGGAAGTCGTATATATATTAAATTGTGTGACAAGCTTTCACATATGAGTTGTAACCGCCTTTCCATGCAGCCTGTACAAAGCCATTTTCATTCCCCTAAATCCCCATAGATGTCGCTAATTATTTTTTTTAAATATCGTTAATGTCGTTAATGAGAAAATCTACAATTGATTTTACGGAATCATGGGTGGAAATGGCGAATGTTACATTGTGTAAAGTGATCACTTAAGCTAACCATAAGATAGGTCATAAGTCCTATGAAATACAGTTTCGTCTCTGTGAGATATCTATAATATACATTAATTGATTAATAATGTCTCTGTGACAAAAATCCAGCACTGTTCTGAAAGATTTGAACAAACTCAAAATATTCTTTATGTACCATAACCACAGACCACCAAAATATGAAAAAATGAACTAACATAAATTTTTTGGTACAATACTAGTTACAATACGTTTGACTTGTTCAAAAAATTACTACGTGCCCGTAAATTTTAAAACAATTATGAATAGGTCAAACTAAGCACCCTTAAATAAAGTCTTAGTTAATATATCCAGATTTATAACAAGAAGACATTTTAACTTAAAAGACTCGGTTTGGAATGAAAGTGAAAAAAAACTAAGCCCATTAAAAAAATACCGTTTTCTTTTTAATGGACGTTTTTTAAATTACTAGGGAACTGAAATACGTAATAATAAATACTTTGACTGCAGACAAAAGGAATTTAGTTTATCTCTATACAATTTTATACTCCGCGACCATAATCAGTCTTCTGTATTAAAAAATAAGTGAAATGAATAATGTAATTAATGCGAGGTGTTATTAGAAGGTAATTTTTAGGAATCTTTATACAAATTCTTGTATATTGGTGTTATTAGAGTGTTATTAGAAGGTAATTTTTAGGAATCTTTTTAAAATACAAAAAAGTGTATAAAACACATTTTAAGCGTTTATAATTTGGTTTTCATTTATTATATTGTCACGTGTCGTGGCTGCGGGAGTACTTAATGAAAACGCTGGAAATTAAAAACGGATTTATTAATTAGTGATTAATACATTAATCAAACGTACCAAGTCACTTAACACTATTTAACTTAACGCTTTTATCTAAATTAAACTATTTCGTAAATTTATCACTCGTAAATAGACACCTTATAATCGCTTTAATACTTCACTAAAAAATTCCATCCAATTTCCGCACGTATTATTCGCTCCGGCTTATTTCGCTACGTAAGAACTTTCCAGATTATTCGCTGTCGAATTATCGCTCGGCTGGCCACACTGGTCTTCGCAGCTCGCGGCTGCCTTCGCTTCTGTGAAGCTGCCAAGCGCGCTAAAAACAACGTTACTCCCGCGCGCGGTCCTATTTATATCTGACAATGCTGATATCGAACTTTCTAGGCGTTCCTAGTGTTTAGGAGAACTTTCTCGTGGCTTTCAGGCTTTTATAGATGTTTCTCGATGCTTCTCGAAAGCCGTGGATTACGCTAGGCCGTTCTGGAATCTTTGTTAGTGTTTTTGTGACATGTGACAGAACTTTTAGCCTCGTTACATTATTACTATCATTGTATTTATCGCGAAATAAATGATTAAAAGCTGTTATATTTATCGGAAATTTTTACAGATCACTTTCACATTAACGTATTGCGTGAACGCCGACACTAGTTCCTGGTGTAAAACTGTGCACTAGTGAAAATTTTAATTATTACTTTTGACTTACTACTATGTATGATTGGTATTCGATGTTATCAGTGAATGAAATCTGTGACTGCGATCACTCTTTACGATTTACAAAGTTTAAAAAGATAAAAAAATCACCTGCCTTCCTGAGATAATAAATTGATAGAAATCATATTATTAATATTATTAATATTTAAAGCATTAACTTTGTGGTTAGACATTATAACAGATTAGATGTTAGTTCACTTTGTTAAAACCACTACTAGATACCTGGTAGTGGTTTTAACACTACTTTTAACAAAGTTAACTAACAATCTGTGATAGAAATCAAATTAAACTATATCAAACTAATGAAAGATTAAAGAAGATTTTAATAAAATTAATATGAAAAAGAAATTATTAATAAGCAAGATACACAAATATTGGTATCGGAAAAATATAAGTACTGAGACGCAAAACGGAACATTCTATTGCCGGTAGAAAAGTTCCGGCTACTGGTAGTATCTGTTAGTTTTTCTATATATTTTTTCTGCAGCTTCCTTAGTAATTCAATACACCAATTTTAATATTAAATATAGTGCTTAAAGTAGCTTGTTGATGTGGTAGTCATGACGTTCGCCTAGTAATCTGGTGGTCGGTGGTTCAGCAAGTTAGTCCTATTACCATAGCACAAGCGTTTAACTTAGTTTGTAAATAGTAAGAATATTGATGCACCACGTAATCCGTAAATTGGCATCTCTATTTGAAAAGTCAAAGAATGTTCTAAAATCATAATATTGTCGCGGGTTCAAGAAACAAAAAAAAATGCATATAATCGAAAGTTTCCCAACAGTTTTAACGTTTGGAATAATTTACAAAGAAATGCAAGGGTTTGAAATACACAGGATAGTACTAGAACATTTGCGAAATAACGGTCGACATTAAAAATCGGCGCCATTACTGCACAGCGGGCGAACGCCATAGAAATTGAAACCGTAAAAGAGCAATACTATAGATTACAAAGGAGGGAGGTACCTACGTGCGGAATTCTCGATAGCAAATCAGCGCGATAACAGACAGCGTAATAAAGTGCTCTAGAGACGTGCGAATATTAAGTACTTCGAGTGGAAGATTCTCTAGTGACTGGTGCGAAATTTGTGAATTACGGAACAGTGCCCCAGTTAAGTTAAGTTTGTGTATATACAGTGACATTTTGCAAATAATAAAAATTAGATTAATATTGAGTATTTCATTTGCGCCCCACCGCCGCGATGTCGTGGCAATATTTTCAGGTAGGTAGGTACTTAGTTCGTGATTGTGACGTAAAAATATCAGTGAATGAACACTTCGTAAACAGATCCAGATAAAAACACACTTAAAAATATTCACCGCTAACAGTGAGTAAAAGTACTGATACACATGCTTATTAGTGGCACGTGAGCATGCGCAGTATTGAGTTTCTTTAGCCCTTGCTTATTAGTGGCATGTGTGTACGCACATTGCTAGTAATAAGTATGCACATTAGTGGCATGCTCATAAATCAACCAGCGGTTGATTTATGAGCATGCTAATGTCATTCACCATGAGAAGGGGTATTTTTTGAGCATGTGTGAACAAGCTTGCTTATTATGAGCATGCTTATGTCATTCGCAGCTAGTATCAATTATCAATGCGATCTTCTCAGTCCGCGACAGATGAAACGAATATGGCGCGTTGGGGAGATGATAAAACATTACTTTTCGTGACTTATTATAGGAATCACGAATGACTGTGGAATACTCGGTCACCGCTGTGTAAAAATAATATAGCAAGAAATAATGTTTATGAATGTTTATTAAAAGACACGAATGATTCAAATCTTAGAATAAAAATTATAAAAACTAAAATCAAAAATAGTTTATTTCAGTTTGCAGTTTCCATTTTGAACAAGAGCGTCTCTATTGTAAGACAAGAGCATGCCAGTAATAAGCATGTGTGTTTGATTAAACCCAGGAACTGTTTTGATTTATTGTTTCACTTGAATTTTATATTTTAGTTTCTATTTTGAACAAGAGCGTCTCTATTGTATGCCAGTAATAAGCATGTGTGTTTGATTAAACCTAGGATATGTTTTGATTTTTTGGTTCACTTGAATTTTATATTTCAGTTTGCAATGCTTCAATTTTGAACTAGAGTTTCTCTCTATTCTATGACAAGATCATGCCACTAATAAGCATGTGTTAGCTTAGAGCATGCTTAAAAGAAGCACGCTTAATAATGGGCAAGCGTGTACAGTTGTTAGGGCATGCTAGTTTTGAGCATGCCAGTAATAAGCATGTGTATCTGTACCTTAAAATGTACACCATTAGTAGAGACCATTCTGCCAATTTTATTTTGATACTCATAAAACCCGTTCGGCAGTAAACCTCAAACACATGTTCCGGGCATATTTATGAACAAGAAGCTTTTGGAATTACATTACGGCAGCGCCGCGAACCTCTGTACATATTGACACGAGCCCCGCGGCTCGGGGTGAAATATAAAATTGCGATATTTACATCCCTGAGGTATTTTAAAATATACAATTCAAGATGGAGGAAGAATCCGTTTTTCTGAAATGTACGAGAATCGAATTCGCTTTTAGCTGGTTGAGACGAAAGTGAATTTGAACCGATGGTTACAAATATTCTGGCAGTGTGGCGTTTTTGCGAAGGCGCTAGATAAAAATAATGCGTGCAAAATTTGGTCGAGGCGGATGAAGGGAAAAATGTCCGGGGGTCGTGGAAGGACTATAATTTCGTCGAGGTCCTAAAGAAAGACGACACGAAGTTTGTAATGTATTGCATTAAATACAGTAAAAAATTGTGAAAAAAATTCGTTTTAAAAACGCTGTACTGCTGCGATTTCGACAAAAAAAATCAACATTCTTCGTTGTCTTAGAGAGAAAATTTTCGGTATGTGTTTTTCAGAATTTTGAAGATTTTGACCAAATGCGAGGAAATGAAATAATTTTCACAACTTTGATAGAGCAAAATAAAGAAGAATATATCCTGGAGCACCTACAGGTACCAGATATACTAAATGTAAACAAATTTTTTTTTTATACTTGGCCGAGTTTTAATATTTTTGTCATATCTTTTTTTAATTTGTCGGTGGTCAGTTGTTTGGTCTGTTGTGGCAGGTCATTGTACAGTTTTAGTCCGTTGCAAATTAGTCGGGATTGTCCTGTTTTTGTTTTGGCGTGTGTTATGTGATAGTTTTGAGCCAGTCTAGTGTTGTGTTGGTGTTTTTCGTGTATTTTGTCTAATTTTATGTCTTCGTCTTGTATTTCGCCAATTGCTAGTTTGTGAATGATTTTAAGTGTTTCGATTTTTGTAATGCTTTCGATGTTTAATTGTTGTGTTTACGCCTCAGCAGGCCAAGAGGCCCGATTACAGAAGCGAAATATATCACAAGTTCACCCAGGCTTTATTGTGACCTCACCGGGAATCGAACCCGGAACACTCGGTGTGTGAAGCCAGTGTCATTCCCATTGGGCTACGAGGGCCGCCCCTATGTAAATTTTACATGTTATTTTTTAATAATACTTCAGTATTAAAAGAAAAAATGAACCAACAATATTTTAAGCGACCAGGTTAAACAATAAATGCGACAACGACTATTTTCAGAACATTTTTTTTTTTGAGTATGCTCAAATTTTGTATTTTATCCCCAAGAAGATATCATAAATCAAGAGAGATGATTTATGAAGTCGTATAAGTGAATTGTATATATGACAGAATATACGTTAATCTTGCAAAACTTGTTTCATATGCAAGTTTTATTTTTACTACGGCCATCGTATAGATACCACCGTTGGTTGGTAATTAGCTTTGTCCAATCAAAAAAATACATATCACATTACTAACGGTGACATCTATACTGTATGGGAATGAAGAATTTCATCCATGGCAGTAGTAAAAATATAACTTGCATATGAAACAAGTTGCAAGGTTGACATATATATTTTATATAAAACTCGTATTTACAACAACACAAATCATAACTTCCAAAAATCTGATAGATGTGATAGTCTAACAAGGGTGGAATTGGTGAGTAACTTTGTGTGAAGTGATCACTTAAGTCAGCCTTACGACAGTTCGAAAGCCCTCTAAAGAACCAAAAAGACTTTCATAACTACTTTCCCGTATAAAAATAGCTTTGTCTCCATGAGACATCTACAATATATCTTGATTATGATTATTTTATCTAACACCTGGAGAAATATTTCAGAATCATATTTATATTTTATCCAAGACTCTCCCACCCCAGACCATAATTCCACGGGCAAATTATACCGGTAATCATAACCCTTTGTGTTCCCGGCAACGGTGGGTTGAAAAAAATGTTTTGTTTCGGATTTCACACGGGAGTAAGGGGTTTACCGGAAATCGCCTCGGTCGTTAGTAACAAGGCACATACACATTGGAAGACGTCTGCCCGGATGTGTTCGGCCACGCACCAAAAAGGTACTATTTTAATTCAGATCAGATTTTTTCATTAATTGCTTTTTCCTGGAATATCAATTGAAAAAAAAAGATTATTATTAATGACAAATTATTTATTCAAGGCAGTTTGAACACATTTTCATCAAATTTTATTAATTTTTCGATTTTTTTATATTTATGGCGTCTGGTTTTATTTTTTGACAGTTAAGTAATAGAAATGAGGTTTCCAGCTGAATAAAGTACTGATGACCTAGAAATACACGAGAGGCACACCGTTTGAATGGCTCAAAAAAGTGGATCCGCGTTTCACTTAAACTTATTTTCCCTTAGTATTTCATAAAATTGTAATTATAAAAATATGCTAGACATTTATTGAGCTACCGGACAAAACTTTATTTAAAACTTAATTAAAAATCATTATGATTAGTTTTTTCTCAAGAAAAAATCAACATAGTTGGTGTTTAATAAATTAAACATGATAAATATCTAATTTTTGTGATTATAATATGAATTGAAAAATGTAAAATAAAAAATACACTGGTTTATCAATTAATAACTATATTACTTAATATATTCTAATGAACAGTCAAACAAAGATTTTCTACAGTAAAACACGAGTATTCCTAATCATACCTCTGCGGTCAGTAAATTTCCGTGTGCGCCTTTTTGACTAATGCGCTTGCTGCTTACCTGTGAAAAAGAAAATAAAACAAATTAATCAGAATGTCAGAAATCGTAAAAGAAATTATTTTTTGTCAAATATTTGTATCAAATTGTGGTCAAAAAATTCACATGTCACAAAATTCACAAAAACCAATTTATGCCAATATTCAGAAATTAATTAATTGTAGACATTAGTACAATTTGTTATAAAATTACGTCCGTTTATCTATTCATACTTAATTATTAATTCAAGTGTTTAAATTATACTTATATTATAATTAGACAATATAAGTTCACTGCGCGTGGTATAATTATTTATTTAAAATGTAGGCAGTCTAATTAATATACTTGTACACAGTTTATATAAATACAATTCGATTTGAGAGTCTTTAAAGTATCATTATAATGATAAATAAAGCATCGCAGTTTTGAATTAAATAAGAAATATATTTAGAGACAAAAAGCAATGCTAGTCTTTAGTACATTCTGTTCTCTCAGTTTCGACGGATTTCACGAGCATAGTTTTTAGTTTTGCAAAGCTAAGGGTAGGTTCATTACCCCAATCGCCTTCAATGTCGTGGAATAATCGGATTTTTAGGTGGACGCGTACAAAGCCACTTATAAAAGATCTTGTATAATCCAAATTTTCATAGTACTGGGAGATCAATAGAGAATTAATATTTATATAAACGTAATTTATTCAAAAATAACCTATAAAAACCAAGTTTTTAATATACTCCCTTTCGCTTTGAATCAGATTTCGTGTCTATACAAGCGTCGGGCTAATTATTCTTTTGTAATGATTCGAATTTGAAAAACATTAAAATTTCGAAAAATCCAAAATAATACTATAATTATTATTTTTTAAACGAAAATTCGTTAGATCATTTTTATCATCGCCACGAGTCTGCCTGCAAAGTTTCAGCTCGATTGAATCACGGGAAAAGGGTTAAAAATCGATCCAAAGTTTTTTGTCAGACAAGCAGCAGACGCTACGAGTTAAAATAAAGGGAGTAAAAAAGCAATAAAATACATAATAATAATAATAATAATAATAATAATAATAAATATATATATAATAATAATATTATAATAATAAATAAAATCAATAAAATAATGAAGTTATTTTTAATGTATATTATAATACGGGAAAGATAAGAATGGTACCAGAAATGGAGGCAATCCTGAATCTTGAAAAGGAAAACATGAGCCATACACTGAAAAATAGTCCTCCTAGAAGATTCAGCAAATGAACAAATCAAGAGAAGGCGTATGAACGTGAATTACGCGAAAGTGGTATGTCAGTTCAAAAGTAGGTGGCGTTCTATTAGCTCTGCCTACCCTCGCGGCGATAGTAAGCTAGCCAAGGTATAATGATTTGGTTACAATGACAAAAGTTCATATCAGAGGTTGTACTCGTAATGAATATTATGTCTGAAATGAAAGTTAACCAATATTATACCTCTGAGTTCGTTTAAATATTTAATTTAGTTACATAGAGCGGGTTGCTTGTAAAGTGCTTTCTTTAAAATTATTATACACTTTTTAAACAAATTTATGAATTTCTTACTTATAAAAAAATTCGTGTTTATAAATATGTAAAATGAACATATGTACGTTGGAGATGGATAAAATTTATTTAAAAAAATCAACTCGATATTTTATTTTATTCGGTCATCTCAAGGGAGACATTATTGCTTGGTAAGACTTAATACAAAAAAATAGTTAAATGTCTCCCACAACTAAAGAATGGCAGAGATATGACATAATTATAGGTAAGTCAATGTGATATGAATGACAAAAAAAACAATTTTACAGTTTCATTTAACCGATTGTTCCTAATTTTACTTTAACATAAATATTAAAAGATTCGTAATGTATATAATAATGTATAAAATAAAAATGGTCAGGGAGGGGGGCGAGTTTCTAGTATCTGACTCACATATGACCATATGACATTTAGTATTAGAAATAATCATGGATTATAATTACCTTTTTATGAGCATGGATGGGAGAGGATTTCCTATTATTGGTATGATAAGTTGGAAGGGAAAAGAGGTACCTCTGTCTGGTAGGTCGGAGTGGGACGTGGAAAGATAGCACGCTGGCGATTTCAGGAGAATCAATAGGGAATAATTTGGAAAAGGAAGGATTGATCTGATAATATTCACTGTTTACAATTTATGAAATTGTATCGATTCCAAATAGTTAAAATTCAAATTCAAATTGTAGTTAATATCCTTAAGAAATATTTTTTGAACGTTTTCGATTCTGTTTATGTTAAGTCTATATTAAATTTATATAAATCTGGAAATCGTCTTAACATTTTCAACGTGATCTTAAGCATCTTGTTTGTGTGACGAATGTGAGTTGCTAACGACTTTATGTCAAAGCTTTTCAATTAGCCGACAAACATGGCCCGAAAGTGTTTGCAGAGTACGCGGGAGCTTATTTGCTGAACGTTTCTATTCAGAGTGGGCGGGCTCATACAGCCGGGCGCAGAATCAATTGGTGGGGTGAACTTTAAAAAATGCTCTCGAAGCACAGTCATCGAAAGAAGTCTGCAGCAGCTGAATAAACCATATGATGCATTGGCGTCATTTCATAGATAATGATGACGAATTACATTTAGAAAACAAGAGGAATTTGAAATTTTCAGACCGTGATTAGTATGTCAAATACGACCATTTATGGTTGGTTAGCATTGAGGAATGAATGAATGAATGAAGGGGACCCACCACATACCCTGAGCCATTCTATGCGCAAAAGCGTCCATATCGGCCCAGCACTTTCGCCGCCTGGTTGGCATTATTTTATGCTAAAGCGACCTCCTCGCTCGGCCTTCATCAATACAACACGCAGAGATGAAAACCGAGCGAGTCGGTCGCACAAAACCTTCCTTCATTGTCCCGCGCATATTAATCTTTATTTCAAAAATAACAATACAATATAATGCCAATAATAAAATTTAAATAAAATACATCACCCAAATAAGGCGCAGGACGTAAAAAACACAACCCCTCCGTGGAGGGAAAAAGACATAAAGAAAAAATAATAAAAACATAAAAGATTCGTGACCAAAGAAATCATCACCGACGGTTCAAACACTGGTTCAGGAAAAACTACGGAGCAGGGCCCCGTAGGATCTCCCAGCGGGACACCCAAGTTCCAACAAAGTCTTTAAGATGTCTAAAGTTAGACTCATTTCTCACCAGGTCGACATTTGTGGGATGCCGACCTGTCTCAAGCGGCCCGTTTATACCTTCAATCAAGTCCTCTCTAGCATCCCTCAACAGAGCACAATCCCAGAGGATATGTTCCGGGGTCTGGGCCACACGAGCGCAGGCGCACCAAGGGTGAGTGGAGAGTCCAAGATCATGTAATTTGGACCTGAACTCACCATGGCCCGACAGTATTTGTGCTGTGTAGTGATCCAGAGCCGGAAAATACCCTCCGGACCCCTTTCTCTCTTTCACCATCACCCTCACCATCAGCATTGAGGAGTGACACCATCCCAAAAGAATAAAATGCAGGCAGAAAGTTGGGTGATTTTTTACAAGGACGTGATTAATATTTTCATTTTGATTGGCACTTGTTAAGGTACGTACACTTTGACTGCCACTTATTTAGGTACATACACAAGGTAGAAATTTGAAATTGTTAGACCGCGATGAGTATCTCAAATAGTGACGACCATTTATGGTGCGCACTAAGCGGTTACACCATCCTAGAAGAATAAAAT
Organism: Agrypnia vestita; assembly: GCA_016648135.1. NCBI lineage: Eukaryota > Metazoa > Arthropoda > Insecta > Trichoptera > Phryganeidae > Agrypnia > Agrypnia vestita. Next base: position 78,179 of record JADDOH010008032.1, on the reverse strand, counting down.
GTAGGCAGAAATTGGGAGATTTTTTACAAGGACGTGATTAATTATTTCAACTTTTTTGATTATCGTGTTATGTCTATTTCCATATGACTAAACCACTGTGACTGACATTAACTTTCCCCGATACACGTTTGTTCGAGGCCTGTAAAAAATCACCCAATTTATATCTTAATTTTACTCTCCCAGTGTAACCCCCTCATTTGTAAGCGGTTACTTTGTGGTGCAACGTGATTCTAACTTTTTAAGTAAATCACAATCTTGCACTATTTTTATAACGCTTTTAGTTTTGTGAGATGCAGTTCTTCTCAACAGCAGGTGTAATTAATGACCGGTTGTTAAAAAGTTTAGTTTTATGAATGCGATACATTTATCCAACGTGACAATAAAAAAATTACGCTGTCCAAGTTTCTGACGTTGCCTTCTTTCATTCTTACATTGTTACTTATGTTAAATCTTGGAGTACTTTCTTTCCACTTTTCTCCATTTTTCTCAAACTTCCTGAAACACACATCCTTAAATCCCTTTCCTTATTTTGATTTTTAAAAAAGTTGGAGATTTTTATGTACTCAATAAATTAATGTTTTCGCATAGAATTTTTTTAGATCTTAGATCTACAACCGAAATTACATAATGAAAAGGTATTTAAATTATTTTACAATTAATATTCTTAATTCTTTTTAGTATAGTTGACCCCTCCGTAAGGGGCTTTCAAGTTCACAAATGGACGCGTAACCATCCCCCAGTCTTGAGCTGCTCTTAACAGATAATTTATAGCCTCGAAATCATTGCTAAACTCAAGACCAACATTAAGATGGCGCGACATTGTTTTTAGTGACATATCCGTCTTGGAATTAATAGAATAGGGATGAAAGGAAAAATATTATTGATAAAAATGATGATATGAAATCACTTACACAGATATCATACACTATTATTTTTTAACTAAAATCCGTCAAAAATGACGTACTTTTATTATAAAAACATATTTCGGCCACCAGTTAAGGCCGTGACAACAACGCTATCAAGAGTAGCGTAGCGTCTTGTAAACACTAGTGATGAACAATATTAAATAGAGAATTATACTTTATTTATGGTTTTTGTTTTTAGTTTGTAAATTAAAAATACATGAAGTTTTAATAAATATTATCATTTAATTCTGCAGGTTAAGCGATATTTTAAATGTCTGTTTTTGTTTCGGTTTGTAAGGCCATCATAACAGTTTGATAATGGCCTTACAATCCGAAACAGCCGTCATATTTAAAATAACACTTAACCTGCAGAACTAAATGATAATATTTATCTATCTTAAATTCATTAAAAAAAAAACGAGAATTATACTTTTTTTGCTTCCTATACCTCGTTATTATTTGAACCATCTGGTAGCGTTAGTGAGGTACGTTGTTACACAGAGAATTACATATTTTGATTAACGATTTGTACCAATGACATTTGTGATAAAGTAATGGATGCACTTATTAGTTTGAATTTTCATTAAACTAAAATATTTAAAAAAAACTAAATATTTAAGAAAATTAAGATAATTTTATTACAAAAGCGTAGTCAATGTTTTCATTTTATTAAATAACAATTTTGAGATAATACTAATTTTGAAAACGGAATGAGATCAACAATTATTTGGGGGCATCGTCGTAATTCAAAAACCGTCAACAGACCCAGCGTCGCCAGCCTCGTGATACGTCACGAAACCCAGATATCCTTCACACAAATAAACAGATTTCACACACGAGAAAACCTCTCTGCCGATTAATATCGCGAACACCCCGCAATGTAGATGTGTCAAAGCTCTCGGACCCTTCTGTCTCGGTAATGGCAGATCTGTCTAGACAGGTCTTCAGGGATGAGCGGAGGCTGGGGGTTGGGACGCGAGTCGAGGGGAGGGGAGATACAACCCTGATCGGGATAATCGGTGTGGCACGCTACGAGGTAGAATAAATGGTAAAGTAAGTATATTTATTGAATGGCTAGGCAGTTACTTCGTGGTGCAACATTTTAACTTAAAATATACCTAATATTTGTTTAAAATTTGTACTCCTATCCTCTCACATATTGTAAAATGTAACTGTACTAATCACCTTGTCCTAAATGATAATCTATTAGGGTTACCTGTCGATAGTTTTCAAATAAAATAAAAAAATAAAAAAAGTAGCCCATAATAACCGAGCTTTTACAATACTCCCTTTCTCATTTTCGGGTTTCGTGTCTACCATATACGTCGGAATCTCCACACAACTTGCTGATTTGTATGAAAAAACCATAAAAAATTTGAAAAATCCAAAATTATACCATAATTATTATTTATTATTTTTAACGAAAATTTGATAGATTTTCTTGGTCGTCGCCACGAGTCTACTTGCCAAGTTTCGGCTCGATTAGATCACGGGAAAAGGATTAAAAATCGATCCAAAGTTTTTTCGTCAAGCAAGCAGACGCCACGAGTTAATATAAAGGGAGTAATAAAATAATAAAAAAATCGGTTGGACAGTCGAACCGAAGTCTAATTTGAAAGAAAAATGATCTTTAACAGACTATACGATTAAATTAATTCGAATTCTTGAGTATGAGGTATAATTTTTTGAATATTTTTATATTAATGACAATGAAATTTTCTTAGTACGCATGTGAAATTAATTTAAAATAATCGATGTTTTGATGGTTTTATGGATACTGCAATATAGGAAACAGAACGTTTAGTTTTTGTCTTTTTTAAAACGATATATTTAACTACTTGTCGAAAAATATTAATGTCTGAATAAAACCACTTCTTTTTCAAACTTTATACAATCAATTTGTAAATAAAATAAATGGTCTTTCTTTAAAAATATACGCGATTAGTGTACCAAAGATAACACTTTTGCATGAAAACTAAAATAGTATTTCGGGGTTATAATTTTTTTGATGTTATAACAATATATTTGTTCATATTTTTTTAAGGAAATACGTCTAGAGTAAATGGATCTATCATAATAAAATTGATTAAAAGCCTGTTTAGCTATGGGTTTTGAAAAATGATTTAATAAGTTTACGTTAAATTAAGCAAATCGAGAGCAAATACGAAAATCGTGTACCGGGGCCTCTTAAGAGTACGGATGAAAGGATCAATAGATTACATTTCTGAGATGAAAATCTTTGTTTTTCATAGAACAAGATTTTTGCCAGCCAGCAGAAAAAATAAAAATGACTCGTGTACATTTTTAATTACTAACCCAGTTAACAGACAGTTGTGGCCAACATCAAGTCAATGTTATATTGAAATAAATAAAACTGAGCCAATCACAATGTCAATCACGATACAACGGATCCTGTCAGAGGAACTCAATTAGGAGAATTCTCCCGTCCGAGCCTGCTCAGCTTCCGAAGGGCTAATTAAATATATACTTTTATTATTTACAAAATTAAAAATGGCCGGCCATAGATGTTATCTTTTTTTTTAAAAGGTAACGCTTTTTGAAAACGAAACATCTAAATTTTACATCACTAGTACAAAGTATATTGCAATATTCATCAGTTATTTGGTCACCTTATTACACAGCACACGTTACGAGAATCGAGAGAATGCAGAAAAAGTTTCTACGTATTTTGTCATACAAGGCTGGTCAAAACAATAACCTTCACAGCTACGAAGATCGACTTGCCTTTTTCAAGATGCACAAACTTGAGTCCCGACGGAAAATATCCGATCTCGTTGTGCTACACAAGATTCTCAGCGGATCTATTGATTCTCTTTCTCTATCTGATATAAATTTTCATGTTTAACCCCGTATAAGAAACCCGGAGTTCTTTGGAATAAGCCAGCACACTAAAAATATTTGTTACTTTTCTCCCATCACGAGGTCGTGTCGCACATATAATATGTATTGTGCTGACCCTAACAATGATGCTGATATTCTTGCAGACACCTTATCTTCGGTCAAAAACTCACTCATACACAACATCCATTTTCTAAACGATGACATGAACCAATCATTCGTTAAATACTAATCGCACTAAATTCAAACACTAAATACACAATACACATGTAAAATATACTTAAATGCAAAAATATATGTTACTAGAGCGTGCCGAAGACACTTGTAATTGGGATAATGGGCATAGTCTTCATTTATAATGTTTTATTATTAGAGTATCATGTACCTATTGTCCTGTTAGTTTCTCTAATAAATAAAAAAATAAAAATAAAAATAAATGTTTAATTTATCTACTGTCTCGAAAAATGTATATTATATTATTTTATATCCTTCGCTTTTCGTTTCTCAGCGTAAACCGCCAACGCGTTCGTAATATTAACTACACATTAAGCACCTTGTTGCACGGTGTTAAAATTTAAGTGTTTCTCATAAAGCGAACCCTCTTTCTATTAACTTTTAAGTCCCTAACATTAAACGAAGGCTTTGAGTTTAAGGTCAGCGGGCACGCTTAATTAAAGCATCGCGTGAATACCAAATCGAAAATCGAAAATCTTGCGTCACACAGTGAAACGCTTCTGCTGGCTCCCCTCTTACTTCCGGATCCGGCACGGCAAGCAGGTGGTGAACCCCGTATAGCAATATGTAAAAAATACTTCTACGATGGATTATTGTTGATCCTTATGCAGTCGTCGAGTTGCCCATTTTGTCAAGTTGACTACTTTAGCTTTCTATCTAGCCGCAATCTAGCCTGCAATATAAGAAAAAACGGTTTACATAAAATATAGTTTAAAAGAGTACTAATTGAATCTTGAGATGTGAAAATTACGTCAGAAAAAAATGTTATTTGGTGATTCTGCGCTGATTTTCATTTTAATATTTAAAAAAATATCACATTGCTTATTTCACGAGCGCAGAGATTTCTTAGCGCAGAGGTATTTTGTGAAAATTTTGATGTGTTTCAACAATAATTTTGTAGAAGTAATACTTGCATACCGTACTACTACTTGAGGAATGTATGTTTAAAGAAACCATTAGAATATTCAAGTATTCTATAAAATGTACATTAACTGTGTGTACAAAGATGCAACTTTGCCTTAAAAGATTTAACTATTGGTTAGTCTGAGCTCTGTGCTATCACAATAAACGGTCACTTTAAGCGCTTTGCAGTAATTCTACATAGTACTTAAAAAAGAGATTGAAAAACAATCTTACAAAATAGTGACTGTAAAAAAGTTATCATTTATATATTTTACAAATTATATTTTTATTGAAAAATATTCAGGGATTTTTGAGACTGTTTAAAAGATTGGGACCGGAGTGTAATTAATTGTAAATGAGTTAAAATAGGTGATACGCATATTTGGCCTCATTTCAATGCTGTGTGTGTCAAAAAACTTTTTTTCCTTTTGTTATCCGAGCCTAAAAAAGAATAAAAATAAAAACATGCAAACTCCAATAACTGTTAAATAATAATGAAGCCTTGATTTCAAGCTTGATTACTTGAAGGCAAACAGTCAGATTTTTAATTCTTTAAACTTTTTTTGCAAGCGTATCTCGCAAAAAGGGATCTTTGTCCGTACTGTTTTACTTCTCGTGTAAAAAAATAATTTAGTTTCCTCGCAATTTAAATATTAAGCTGTACGCAGACACCAGGAGGACAGAAGAGCGGCGGGAGAGAGCCGAGGCGCTTAATAATACAACCAAAATTCAAAACAAAACGACTGCAGGACAACACAGAATTAAAGAGCAGGATTAGTGAAGGCAAAAGTACAAGGATTTGCTTTTTAAAATTAAAGAAGTTACTTTAAAAAATATTAAAATCCCCGTTTTTAAAAATAATCAAATAATAAACAACTAATGTATTATCATGTATTATCACTGCAGGAGGAATGAATAAAATGAATAAAAAATAATTGAAATCAATTAGCGATTGATTAATTAACTATTCAATTCAAACGAATTAAACTTAACGCTTTTCTTGAAATTACACTATTTAACAATATATCACTCGTAAATTAATACTTTATTATCGCTGGGTAACACGTATTTAACATTCACTAGAACATTTCACCCAATTCTCGCACGTATTAATCGCTCTGGATCATTTCGCCAATTATGCACTTCGCTCCATTATTTCGCTCGATATCTGTCGCATCGCAATTTCACGACTGGGCATACCTAGCCGTAGTCTCGCGCTTACTTCGCACTGAACGAACTGTCAAACACAATAACAACAAACCGCGCTGCGGTGTTCCGTATTTATACCCAAATGCTGATATTTTCGTACTTTCTAGATTATTCTTTTGTTTTGGACTCGATACTTGGTAGTGTTGTGACAAATTAAGGAATTCGGACAGTGCGCAATTCCTTTTGCTTGCCATTCCGTGACAATTTACAAGCTACCGAGAATGAATGGAGTGATTTTTGTATTACGATTTTTATAATGTTAAATTATTATCTCAAAAAGACTGCGTAATTATTAAACTGCCATGTCTGAATAATTAATCATGCATAGCAGTCATAATCATTCATAGCAGAAATCAATTTCAGTTAATTCGCGTACATGTAAATAATTTCAGACGTGATTCAATTAGCAGTCGGCTTATTACGCACGCAAATTCTACCCGGCTGCATTTCATTTTCTGCGGATTATGGATGCCAAACTGCAACTATTACGTAATAGGTAATATATTTCTAACAACTTTTTACATTAATATTATTGAAAATTTAGTATTATTCTGCAAATATTACGCTTTCACTAATCAATTTTTTAACAGATAAATATTTCTAGGAAGATTAATATGTTAGAACTTTAACTAATTTCAATAGCATACCGGTGGGATCGTCTACAACACAAATTTGTACCGTAATTGCTATTTTTATAATATTTTTTTATGTAACGTAGCCGAATGCTTTAATTAAATAAAAAATCCTTAGATAATTATAAAGAACATTTTTTCATTCTGAATTCAATCTTATTTGATTAAATTAAAGACAATCTATCTAGCTGGGCTTGAGATAACCAATCTGAATTGTGGTTCACTGAAGCACACTCACAGAGCTGTTTCATTCAATTTAGATTAATCTCTTCTTATAACATCGATTTCTCAATTGAATCCATTTCTCTGCATTACTTAATATACATTTTTTAATTGAACTACCAAAGCGTATGATATTCAAATTATCGAAAAGCATTTAAAAATGTTATTTATTGAATTGGCGTTAACTTTGTGGAATGACATTATAATTATATATAAATAAATAGATTACTTGTCTAAGACCACTAATGAGTTTAAGATGATTACACAACTAGTTTCGACAACTACCGATGTTGTCGAAACTAGTTGTGTAATCATCTTAAACTCATTAGTGGTCTTAGACAAGTAATCTATTTATTTATATATAACATTTAAAAATGTATGAATAAAAAAGTAACCGATAATGACCACGTAACGGCCCTTCAGCTAATTACCTTTAAGACGCAGCCCAGAGCAGACCTGTATATGTAAATTCTAACCTCGATTATGTACTGTGACAAGATGGTAAAAGAGATTACGTACAGGACCCCTCATAATATGGCAATGACGTCAACATGGGAGCATCTAGAACCTTCTACCACACTCTCGTATTGTGTACAACCTTCGGGAGACGCCTGGAACCTTATCACTAGAATAATCTAGGAGGATCGATAATCTAGCGTATTGATATAAATAGCGGGACGACCGCCGCGCCGGTGTGGTCAGCCATAGAAATTTGGGGCGATAGATTTCGAGTGAAATAATCTTACCGACAGTGGAGAAATAAATAAGTGCAGTGTTCTACGAGCTATAATAAAGAGTTGATAGACGAGTGATGAATTGCGAAATAGTGTGATTTAAAGAATAGTGTATTAATTTGATTTGTGTTAAGTGACTTTGTCCATTTAATAATGAATTAATTACTAAGTAATAAATAGTCACTTAATTTACTATGTTTTCATTTGTCTCTAAAAGCCACGACTAGGGAATGCAATCCCGACCCTGCGAGATCGCGAGGCATTTTACGAGATCAGTCCCGAACCGAAAAATCGGACGAGATTATCGGGATTGATCACATTTTTTTTATGTTTTGTATGTTTAATTGTATATGTCTATAGAGCTTTTAGTAAGTACTTAAAATTTATGTTCATGTCACATTCAAATAATGAAAATAGCTTTGAATAAAATTTGCTGTATTTTATCAACCTAACATAGTAATAAAAACTACAACTAGTTAGTAGTTTTTACTCTACTAAATTGACTGATTGATGCTTGGAAAAACGTCTACAAAAACTTTAATTCAATGATTAATAATGAGCATTTTATTAAAATTGCTGATATAAAAATGCAAAGTATTGTCGTTAATTGCACAAAAGTATTCGGGATCCCGATCCGTAGGGATCCCGCGGGATTGGAAATTCAAATCTCGAGGGATCCCGAAAGGGCAATCCCGACATGGGATTGCATTCCCTATCCAAGGCCCGTGACAGTCCTAAATACGAATACAACTTTGGAACCATTCGTGAATAACGTGTGATATTGCTGATTTATGTAAAGTCAGTATTTAGCCGAGTTCAGTCGAACTGAACCTTTAACTTAGAACGCAAGAGCCCGTGTGACTTATAGCGTGTCGAGTAATCCTTCACACACACACACACACACACACACACACATAAACGGCAGGGGCTGAAATTTCAGAAAGAGATTTACTTCAAAGGTGAAATTTCGCACGACTGAACTCGGAATTTAGTGATTTTGAGAAAAATCTAATATATCTGACATTCCACTTTCAACTTATTATGCAATATGAAGTTAAATATACGAGTATATTTTATAAAGAGAATCCATTTACAAAGGTTACAACAGGGTGTGAAAGTTCGAAATTCGAAATTTTTTAGTATTTTATTTGACTTGTATTAAAGGGAATGAATTTTTCATATTTGATATAAGTTACTGTAACGATAGCCCAACGTTTTACAAAAAGAAGTCAGAAATATTGAAAAAATATCTATATATCTCCATAACTATTAATATTAGGTAATGATAGCTTGAACATTTTGGACTCATAACCAAGGCAGGAATACAGTCCTGCGAGGTTATTAATGTTTTCCAAATAACCCTGTATATGTTAAACATGAGGTCGTTTCCATTTTACCTGCTAATAATGTTTTTTGCTGGTCTATTGTTTTGCAAAAATGCTTTCAACCACATTTATTGTTTTCGCAGGGAAAAATCGAGCTGTAAATTTTTTTGAGCCTTTGCTCATAAAATGAAGTCAAAAGTAAAAGTAAATTTAATAGTCAATCTTCTCTATTATCGACATTATTCATACGATAATAAGTACGTACAAGTATGTATATTTAAACAGCGTGGATGGGGATGGATTTGAAGCCGTTTGTTCGTTTGTTTCGGCTGTCGACGATTGCTGGCTGCTAGGTCCTGCGGGCAGTTATACTGTCCGCTGCGCGGCCGTATGTGGCCTTCGCGGGGCCCTTAGTGCCCGCTACGCAGCCATTGGTGTCTGCAATTGGCTGTCGGCTGTACTGGCTGCTGCGCGGCTTGAAGTGGCCACTACGCGGCTTATGTATCTGCGAATAACTATCACCCTTTTTCCTGCTTCTTTTCATACGATTTGGTTATTTTTTGAAACTGGTAATGGCAAAAAAGTATCAGTACATCCCGTTTTTTTTCATAAAAAATATAGGATTAAATAGATTTTTGAAGTTGGCAATGGAAAAAAAATGCATTACTGGATACAGATTTAGCGCAATCTTAATATAGATAATAAATAAACCCCGACTATTGTTTTTAATTTTCCAAATTATCGATTGGAGAATTACGATGTCATTCGAAAAATGACATCGTACTTAGGGATCGCAATCCAGTCCGGCGGATCCGGATGTTTTGGGACCTACCGGATACGGTGAGTCAGCGTCGGATCTGGTCTTCTTCTTCTTTTTGCGAAAATTGCGCTTAGTTACGAGCGATGCGACTGGATACGACGATGCCAAACCGATCGGCGTGTTCCACGCTTGCTCGGCCATTCTCGTTCGGACTCGGGAGCTTTCGGATATCGAGATCGCCCGAGACGCACAGTAGTGACAGGCATATTAACTTATTTACGTAATCCAAAAAAATATGAGGAATATTTGAGGCAAGCTAACGATTCATTTTTCATACCCAAAAAGAACATCAGGCGACAGGAAATAAAAAAAAAATACAAGACCGATTCATCAGTGATGAAAATGTGACAACTACAGCAGACGGGAACATGATTCCGAATCTGACTCCTCGTCATTAGTCGTACGAAGAAATTTAAAATTGAAAGAGGAACAAGAAAATCAAATCCTGCAAGAAAAAAAAGCTTGTTGTAAAGTTAAACCTAAAAAAGAAACAGATTATGAGAAAATACTTAAAAGGGAAATGACTGCGTACGAAGTAGAAGGAGTAAAAGGGAAATACTTATCGCTGATCTTCAATTGCTTAATGACGATTAGGCCAACCAGTGTTGAGGCGGAAAGGGCTTTTTCGGCCACTGGATATATTTGGAGTTTTACAAGAAGCAGGTTAAGAGATTATACCATCAACACTATTTGTTTCCTTTCAGCAATGATTTTTATACTAATTCATGCATTTGCAGCACATGTTTCTTTTTTGTTATTATTTATGTTATGACTGAAGTTGATTATAACTATAAAATTAAAGACTGCTCGTTAAGTCTACGTAGATTATGACTATGTGTTTATTTACTTATGATAATCAGCATAATAAGACTAATTACTTTATTATTTACCAGATTTTATAATGGTTGATTGAATAGGTGAGTAGCTTGTTGGTCTTGTGGTTAGGACACTGGCCCCGTGATCCAAAGGTTGCGGGTTCGAACCTCACTCCAGACTAGTAAGTTAGTCCTATTTTCATAGCACAAGCGTTTAGCTTAGTTTGAAAATAGTAAGAATATTGATGTGACACGTATTCCGTGTTCACATCTCTATTTAAAAAAAAAAAAATTAATACCAAAGAATAATTAATAAAAAGTGATTTTATTTTAAATAAATAGGTGTTTTTTTATATTTATTATTATTTAGAAACACAATATATTACTTACTCTTACCCCACTTCCATTTAAGGAAAATTCACTATGATTAGGTACCTAGTCCTATAAAGTTTCAATCTTGACACGAATCCGACCGGATCCGGCCGGATTCATGTCAATCCGGTGAAATCCAGCCGGATTGAAGATGACACCGGATTGCAATCCCTAATCGTACCTTGCCATACTCTCATATATACGAGGATGCAAATATTCTGAAAAAAAAAATTCGAGTTTGATTTTTAATTTACAAACCCCTTATTATGATTGGCAATTAGTCTAGAATTCACGTTACAAAAGATTACCGCTTAACCCCTCGAATAATTTCCAGTGTGATTAATGTGGCTACTTCCGAAGGCCCGACCCGGATTTCATTTCTTTCGGACGGATTTATTACAAGCCTCTAACCTTTGTGAGGAAGCTGGAGATGAAATAAAGGATATTATGGATCGGTGATGAAAAGATATTGTAGAGAGGACAAACTTGATCCAGGAACCTGATAACAAAGCATTTCGCAGTTTAATCTGGAATTTGTCGGCGAGCCTGGGAGAGCGGCGCGAGCCAGAGGCGCCCGGGCGGATAATGGTAGGGAAAATTTCGATTTGGTATTATTTACGAAGGGCTTTAACTTTCGGGGCAGCGGCGTCTAGAACACCCATAAAGTATCGTAGACTAAGTCTTGTATTTTTTCTCTGTTGAATTTTTTCCTTTAACCGGTCGTATGCCGCGCAATTTCGCGCACGATTGCTGTTTTTAGACACTTTTTTGTGATGGTTATATTCATGTGAAAATCAACAATAATCGCTAAAAAGTTTCAGTTTCTGGTTTCTTAATATGCAGACTTCAATAATTACTGATTCATTAATTATTAAAATAAGTAAAGAAATTTAGTATCAGAAATGTACGCACATATTTATCGAATAAAACCATGGAAGCAATAACACTAAAGATTTTTTTTTTCAATATTTTCGTTCTAAATATATCGAAGAATATAAAAATATTTAAATTTAACACTTTTTTATTTAAAAATTAACACTTTTTTCAACAGATAAATAACACAATTAATGCGCGGTTCGAAGACGACATTTGGAATGATTTTTTGTCCGGTTTGTGCGGTAAATGAGGTTACTTGACAAATAGAACTCGTTCATTCATTCAAAAACTTGAGATATAACCAATGCTAAGCTTTAAAAGCCCATAAACGCAGGTAAAATGGGCCGAATTCGCATACGTGTCTAGGGAGCGCAGATCTGCGATCCGGCACCCGATCGGTTAACGGATGCATGTAAGAATAATTTTGTTCAGTGTCCCCTAACGGTGCCAAGCATTTGTGTTCCATTGTTCCTGTCTTTGTTCTGCCAATTATATATTGCATTGAACATGTCCACCTTTCCATAGTGCACCAAAATCTTTTTTCTATGATTTTGACACAATGACATTTGAATTTTAACTGCCTGACTGCGCTGACCTGTGAGAATCTTTGTGTATACATTACCGTGCGAATCTTTACGGTACAAAATGATTCAAAGAACACAGTGAGACGTAGCGCCCTTCTGATAAGGGTGCTACGTCTCACTGTGTTCAATCTGGATCTAGAGGAAAACAAGGTGAGAGCGTGCTTCCTTTCATTGCCCCTTGATTCTTCCATAAACCTGGATCAAATCCACTTTCCCAATAACTTATCCATCCCACAATCCGTGTTTAAAAAATAATTTTATTATTACCGTTATCTCCGTCATTTGTGTAACACATTTTGAAATGTAGACTATTCTGAATTTCTTTTCATTGGCAGCCGTGCTGCGCTACTGCTGCGCTTCGCTGGGGCATAGCATGGTTGCCATGTAGCCTTGAAAATGTCGGCCCAGCGGCGAATGAGTGGGCCGATATGGAAGCCTCGCTCGTAATCACTCAATAAAGGATCGTGGTGGCTGCACCAGTATTCACATATTTTTTATGATATGCGTATCGAACGCCTGTGCATGAGCAAGGGTATGTCAGGACTTAACACCTAAAGTCAATATTCCCGATGCGCCAATTGTCACTTCGGCTGCACCGTTCAGTTCCCAGTCGATCACCGCCCGCGCTGTATAGCATCTGCAGAAAGATCGCCGCCCGCCCCTGTCGTCATAGAACGCGTTCGCACCGCACTTGTTACCGATCATCCCCGCCCCGCGCCGTTATCATATTCTTCTTCATGTGCCCTGTCGGGTCCCCCCGACGTCGGCGATCATCTTGGAGAAAGTTTCCCTGTCCAGGGCAGTGCGGAACAGCTCTTCCACGCTTCTTATCCCGGTCCACTCTCGGATGTTTCCAAGCCAGAAAAGCCGCCTCCTTCCGACCCCTCTGCGACCCTCAATCTTCCCCTACATGACGAGCTGAAGAATGGAGCACTTTTCGCCTCTCATTATATGACCAAAGTATGAAATTTTACGGAGTTTTACTATGCTGAGTAACTGTCTGTTTGTATTTGCTCTACGTAAAACTTCAATATTACTAGTCATTTCAGTCCAGGATATCCTTAACATTTTACGATGTATCTACATTTCGAATGCCTCTAGGCGATTTAGAGTATTCACCTTCAGAGTCCATGCTTCAATACCCTAAAGTAGAACTGATCATGCATAACATTTGGTCAACCTCTGTCTGAGTTTCAAGTTTAAGTCGTCATTACAGAGTATACTTTTCATCTTATTAAAAGATGCACGGGCTGTCTCTATTCTGCATTTAATCTCCGTATCACGGTCCAGATTATCAGTGATAATGCTGCCCAAATAAACTGTTTTACTCGCTCAATGTTGACACCCTTTAATTGAAGGTTTACCAAAATGACATTTATTTAATAACATACTTAAACGAATGTACCCTGTTCACCGTGGCGCTGTGAGTGAATTAAGGGCGCTAGTATAGCGGCACACAGTTAATTACGGGCATTTCTGTAGTTCCAATTAGTGACTAGGCTAATTTATGCAGTTCGCATTTATTTTATTTAGTGAATTTAAAAAAACGTAAGACTAAAATTAAGCTGTACTGAACATAAGCGTTGTACAATACAATCACTATTAAGTTAAAATAAAACATAAATCACTTTTTAAAAAATATTCATGATATTATTTGTATATATCTACTTCTTTATTTATCAAATAAAAAGGTAAATAAATATATACCAATAATATAATAATACTTTTTTTTAAATATCAATCTACAATGTTGCTGAATCAATTCAATGTTTTGAAAGAACAAATCACTTTGTTTTCACCACTTTATTAGATATACAATCTACATGTTTCGAGAACAATGTTCTCTTCTACAGGATTGTTTGTGTACTAAAATTGAAAAAGACAAACGGTAAAGGGGTGGGTGAGGGGAGGGGGGGGTCGGAGGTATTAATTATGAAATGTCATCTGGAAATGTAATCTTAAGTGGAAATATATTGACAATCAGCGAACATGCATCTAAAGGGAATCTCTGTCACTTCATCAGATTTGACAAGACAAAAATATTATCAACAGAACCGTACCTTATACCCAGATTAGTGAGGGAGTCCATTGAAATATACAAACATCCCAATTTCAATAGAGATGACAGTTACAAACTATCAAGTATTTGGCGCCCCATTCTTACGACATTTATTCAACCCTTGAGAGACGTCGCAGTAAAGTTCGCCGACGTAACTAGTACATATTGCACACTGGCGACCTCTACTGTAGAATAAGTGATCACTCCACAACAAAGTACATATAATTTACGCCCTCGGAAGCATTAATCAATCCGCCCTCTACCTCCGCGGGTAAAGGTCGTCCTCCTGATGACGTTGAATAAGAATTTAACGAAACGTCGAGAATCCTTTCTCGGAGAAAAATACGGTTCGCATAAAATATCCGCAACCAGTTAAATATTTTGCTATTGTTGAGTTTTTAATAATTTCAGTTAAAAACTATAAATTTCTCATCACGTTTAGATGCATAATAGAATTTTACGGATAGCAGTCACCTGGTTCAAATTTAATTCTCGGGATTTGACGAGAAAACATTGCAAGCAAGAAACAGTCGTAAAGTCTCGACGATATTATCGTAATCTCCAACAAACTAGCCTTAACTTCGTCGGCTCTCCAGCACTTAAGTACAGCTTAAGCTCACTTTGAATTTGTATTGTTGAATACTCTAAAAGTTAGTCTAACTGCAAATTCGAGTAGGTCAACACGTTTATAAAGTCCGGGTCGATAAAACAGCGAGCACGTAAGTTTTCAATTAAAGCCGGTAGAATGTAAAATATTTATAATGATATGTTTGAGTGTTTGCGTGACAGATTTGAAATTACGAAATCAAATTATATAATATTCACTAGGAATGCACGTAAAATTAAACGAATGATGACGTGACTATTTGGATTACATACAAAACAAACATATTCTCATTAATAACAGATCGATTATAAAGTTTATATGATAGATGTAAATTCAAACAACCAAAATATATGGACATGAACTAATGTAAATTTCTCGGTTCCATGACGTATAAATTATTTTTGAAAAATACTAGGAACTTGTATATTTTGTAACAATTTTGAAAAGGTCGAACTAACTACTCTTAAAAAGTATAATATATAGTAAATATGTCGCGCTTTATTGCAAGAATACATTTTTACTCGAAGAGACTCAGTTTGAAACGAAGTTTAAAAAAAAAGTCTATTGTAAAAAAAAGGGAATTTAATTATACAAGAATAAATACTTTAACTGAAATATGAATGTGTCATAAATATATGCGAGGGGGGTTGTTCTTTCGCTGTGACCTAATGCCCTCTCCTAAAGAAGGGGTTTTGTTCACTTCTCTACAATTTTATACTCCGTCGATATAAGAGCCGAAAAGTGACTGAAAGTGTAGGAAAACAAATACATATACATTCTACACCGTATTATACACCAACTTATCAATGTATTCGAAGTGAAGTTAATGTATCTTTATACAGCGGCGATTCTAACACACGACCTCCTAATTGCAATCATTGAACCTACCTTTCGATTGGAATTAATTTTTCTAATAAATTGGAAATATTTTTTCATGGCAGTCAAGAATAAAATAAGAATGAAATAAGAAAAGTATGAAAGCATTAATATAAATAAATTTTAGGAATTTTTAAAATAGATATAATAAACATTTTTGTAAAAAGATTGAATAATCTAATACAAATATGAAGTGTGGATAAGAAAACAGATACGAGGTGAAATGCGAATGTTTAATCAAACAGGTATAAGTAATAAAGGTGGTTTAAGAAGAGGCCACAATGCAAAACCTGGAGTAATTAATTGTGATTAAAAGGAAGTAATTCTGAAGAAATGCAATGTCAGCAGCCTTAAGAAGCAACAGGGGGGTGAATATCAAATGACGTAGTTCGAAATACGATTGGACAGCGGTTCAGGTCCGTGCAGCCTGTCTCCAGGAGTGTACTCAGCCTCCCACCACTCCGACTCCTGCCGACACACCCCCAGGATCTCCCTACATTATAATGATGGAGAATAGAGATAATTTCCAGATTAACCCCACACGCTTCACCGAGCCCCCTGATCCTGTTTTTCTCGACACCATTATATTAACGAATCTTGTTTTTTATGGCTGTACTTAAGAACTTCGCCGTTAGTGCTCACTGAATTTCGTAAATATTCTTTAATCTTATATTTTATGAGTTTTTACATTGGAACCATTATTTTTCTTCAAATCTTGTTTTTCTCTTTAGAGAGTCTCTATTTTCCAGGCTTGTGTGGTCGATGGTAGGAGCCCGACACCAAAAACCAGGGCTGCTAATTATACTGCACAAATACATTTTTAATTGATTTTTAATAAAAAATAAAAAAACTTATATGAGGTTTTCAAATATTGGTGTTGTAGATCATATATTTTTAACTTCTTCTTCAAATGTACATTATTATATATAAATTATTATAATTATACAGAATCACAATTTGATGAATAAGAAATTTTGGAAATAAGAAAGAGTGTAAATAGTAAATTGAATATTATAAATAATCAGGTCCTTTTTGCAAATAGTTATCTTTTAAATTTATTTTCATGTTAATTAGGTACTTTATATTATCATTTTCCATACATAACTTTTTAATATTTTGATCTATACTTCGATTTTTAAATATTATTTTTGTTTTCCTGACGAAGAAGCCATTGGCTTCGAAACATGTGGATTTTTTTCAATAAATAAGTGTTTAAACAAAGTTAATTTATTTAAATTATATATTTTTAATTTTGAAAATTGATGCAAATTGATGACGAGTATATAAATTAGTTTTTGAGATTTAATTTTTATTTTTCCATCTTATATTATTTTTATAACCTCTGTTAGCTAGACGTTATTTTTAAGTGAACAAAAATAATGTCGCGACATCTGGTGATGTACCTATTTATTTATAATAAGCTTTTTTTTATTTGATATTCTTAATAATGACTATTTTTTTAATTTTGAAACGAATAAGTGTTATATTTTTATTAAATTATCACGTGTGTGTGATGTCATTATATATATATAATAATAAAATGGTATGCACCTATGGATGTAAGACTCCTATAAGAGCATTTTAATGTTTCGACGAAAAATAACGACGATATTATTAGGAAAAATGAATTATAAGAAAATATCTCTACGAAACTGTAAAGCGTTCGGTGATTCTCACGAAGATAAACGCGGATAAAGATTTCACCAAAAATGTTTATATTTGTTTTCTATTTAGTATATAGAGATATTACAAGAAACGCGTGAGAGTAAGCATCTTGATAAAAGGGTGTAGTTCATGTCTCGCGAGAGATTATAAAAGAGAGGAAAAGAAAGCTACGGAAATTGAGGCTGGAAAAAAGGAAAAAATGGATGGACATCTCTCTACATTTTCTGAGAGTATACGTAGGTAACAAATCATCCCGTAACTTATTAGATAAATTTAATATCGAATTTGTATTTACAAGATTAAAATTGCGAAAAAATTCAATTATGTCGCCTAAAATTTTGCCGGCAAGCGTGTACACAGCAGACATTACTATCGCGTCAGGTCTCATCCATATACACGCACCTCAATGTTGATTACAAAGGAAATATTCCCAGGGTAGGCGAATATTATAACACGTGAGGAAAACTTCAGATTCTCCGCAATTTCCTAAGTTAAAGGTCGTAAGGGTAGTTTGTAGAATCGAAAGGGAGATTATAGAATTTGCAGAGTATGCAAAGGCTTTCGCTGGAACTTCTGGAAGCCAGCGTCTTCAGGGAAAGCTAATTGGGGTCAACTTGGTGGGGTCAGGTACACCAGAAGGAATTTTACAGTTATCTAATAAGGATTTGGTCTTTTATTACGAAACTAAGAGATTTATATAGAAGAGAAAAAACATAATTAATCGAGATATAATATTACAGTTATAATTATCGTGATATTGCGTATCAACTATGTAAAAAATAAATGGTAATTTAATACATTCTGTTCTTAATTATCAGAATAGATCGACGATCCTTAAGTGTACTGTCGAATCTCCAAAAATTCTTTTTCCTTTTTACTATCATAAATCATTTAATTTATTTTATATTTTCGGACAATGTAAAAAAAAATTTTTTTCGTGCAAAACACTATCCTCAAATAAAGAGTAAAAATAATTTTATGTAAAACCATCGATATATTAGTAGATATCTATGGTTCTGGGTGACATTTGTGCGCACGTGTCGAGTCTATGTCAGAGGCTTCCAGCAAATTTTTAACTCGATTTTCAATTATTGTTAGGAGGTCTTTTTTTTGCTTAAATTTTCATTCCTACATGTTGGTATTTATTTTATGTTCTGCAACCTTCAATGAAGTATAATGCTCTGCAATGTAGTAATTATTGAGATCCACTGACTAATTTTGCCTTTACTACAAATTTGATTTTACCTACCTTTTTGTGAACTTATAAATTTTTCTATGTACTGTATAATTTTGCACCGTCTCATTACGTTAACCAATGTTTTCTTTTTTTCTGTCTCTTTATTATTTATTAATAATGTGTAGGTACCTACTTTCAAAATAAAAAAATAAAAATGTCGCTTACCGCAAAAAGGCCTTTTGACCGTGCACGTTAACAAAATACAAGTTAACAAAATAAAAATATATAAATCCGCATTATCTACGTTTAATAGATCAAAATTTTAACTCGTGCGCGTGGTAATGAGATTACGAAGATTCTGATGCTCTGAGCATGGCTCGTAATAGATGACATTACATGTACCTGTCACATCACTAACTGATTGGTTGGGCACATCCCTACACAATCCATAGAGAGATGGAGAAAAATAGTATTGTCAACTGTCGACGTCCTATGAAGGATCTGTGAAGTCTATGTAATAAAAGTCTACATATTCTATATTATATTTAAAGTGTTATTATTCAATAAAGACACCCTAAACATTACATGGTGTCAGAAGTGGGATGAGAATTGTGAAAAATGTTTTAGAGTCTTGAAAGAATCCATTTCTAATGCAACAATCTTAATACATTATGATCCGAAATTACCACTTATTTTGTCAGTCGACGCCTCAAAGTCAGCGGTGGGTGCAGTCATTATGCAAAAAAATTGCCCGATAGCATATAGTTCTAAGACAATGACACAGACACAGCAGAATTATGCTCAAATTGAAAAAGAATTGTTTGCCATTCAATTTGGCTGTAACAAGTTTCATCAATACGTTTATGGTAACTAAGTGACAGTACAAACAGACCACAAACCCTTAGTACATTTATTCAAAAAACCTTTACACGATGTACCTGCTAGGCTACAACGCATGATGTTAGCATTGCAAGCTTATGATTTAAATGTTGTGCATTTACCAGGTAAAGAAATGTATATCTCAGATACCTTATCTAGAGCTGCAATGAAAGATCATTACATACCTGATTATGAGTCTGATCTGCGTTGCCATGTAAATTTAGTCTATACAAATCTAGCTGTCAGTGAGGAATATTGTAAAAAAATTGAGTCATGCTACGCCATCCGATGATACTTTGCAAATTTAAAAAAAATATTATTATGAAGGTTGGCCAAATAGTAAAGATAAAGTTCACTGCATGTAAAATCTTATTGGAATTTTCAAAATGAAATTCATGTGATTAAAGATTTAGTATTTAAGGGGAGTAAGTTAGTAGTGCCACGGGCCATGCAAAGAGAAATATTAGCTAACATTCATGAAGGTGACCGAGGAATAAATAAATGTTTAAGATTAGCTAGAAATATATTATATTGGCCCAACATGACTGTTGATATTAAAAACTTAATTGAACAATGTCAAATATGTGATAAGTTCAGAGCCTCAAATCAAAAGGAACCATTACAAAACTATGATATAAATATATTTCCATGGCAACAGGTAGGCATTGATTTGATGCATTTTGAGAACAAAGTCTATTTAATTGTAACAGATTATTATTCAAAGTTTATAGGATTTGTTTTACTGGAAAATGATTCCACATCCAAAAGTGTAATATTACATCTAAAATCCATTTTTGCACGATATGGTATACCAATGTCATTAGTCTCAAACGGTGGTGCTCCTTTTCAATCTGCTGAATTCAAATCATTTTTGTATGATTGGGATATAGAGCATATTGTTACAAGTCCATATCACTCGCAATCTAATGGTCAGGCAGAAAGCTCGGTAAAAATTATAAAAAATATGTTAAAAAAGTGTAGGGAAACAAACACAGATCCATACTTGTCCTTATTACATTATAGGAATACGCCTAAAGCTAACTTACCATCACCTGCACAATTATTGATGTCTAGAAATTTGAGAACGAATATCCCTGTAACTCAAATAAAACTGAAACCAAAAATTGTACGATTCTCGGAATATAAAAAAGGTATTGAAAATAATAACTTGCAAGACTCTAAACATTATAATGTAAATTCAAAACCTTTACCAATGCTACAAATAGGTGATCATGTGTATTTTAAGAAAAATCCTAAAGGTAATTGGCTATCAGCTGTGTTAAAAGAAAAATTAAAATGTCAAAGATCGTATATCATTGAAGATCATTATGGCTATAGATTTAGGAGAAACAGGGTACACTTAAGATATAGACATAATAATGATTTTCATAAAACACGTCAAAATGACCATCGGCTCATGCGATTCGACCCAGCACCGAGATTTCAAGAGGAAGAGGTTGGAGATGAGGGACAGGTGGAGGAATCAACAAATTATATGACGAGATATGGTAGAATTGTAAAACCACCAGAGAGGTATGCTTAATAGTTATTATGATTTTTAATTTTTTGTTGATTTGCATTGTCTTATTTTGAAAAGTCGTATTGAAAAGAGTTGCTTATTTATTATATGTATGTGTATATCTTAAGAAGGGGGATGTCACATCACTAACTGATTGGTTGGGCACATCCCTACACAATCCATAGAGAGATGGAGAAAAAGAGTATTGTCAACTGTCGACGTCCTATGAAGGATCTAGTGTAGTCTATGTAATAAAAGTCTACATATTCTATACTATATTTAAAGTGTTATTATTCAATAAAGACACCCTAAACATTACAGTACCTAGCAACATAAATACATATAAAGATAAATTTGTGAAATTTACGGTAAATATAATTGCACTTTATTTAAAAATCTAAATTTATGACCAGCTGAATGTAGACTGTGTGGAAGGAACGATGCTGAAAGCAACCCACGCGGTACAGACTTTCCTCGCAGCGACAAACGGTGCTGGTATTAAATTAGACTATTATCTGGGATAATTGCTACCGCCGAGTTTCTTTAGAGGAGGAGCTATCTCGCGAACCGGGAATAGAATGAAAGAGAAAACAAAGAAATCCAATTTGTGCGCAGTCACAGGTAGTAATCACCCGAGCTTGTATTGCGAGGATGAAAAATTATATTACATTCTTCTCGTCAGAAATACTCACCATTTTTATAACTTAGTCAGGTTGTGCTACGAAAAATATTACTAACACACATACACGACTGCGACAAACAAAAGAAGAATAATTTTCATGAGAATTGTGTATATTTATTGTCACTATAAAGGTGTAATTTTTATAAAATGAATTATATTTAGTTTTTGTGCACGTGGAGGCTTTGTTTTACTTTTTTCTCTAGGTCATACTAGAGTGTTTTGAAGTTTTTGAAGGTCCACACATACCGGAAATAATTTTTCAGAAAAGTTTGTCAGAAATCTACAAGAGTTATTGTGTTTAAACACACTGTGAATATTGTATATTGTGTTTTATGTTTTCTTTCTCTATTTATATTTTGTAATATTTTTGTAATGTGTT
This sequence comes from Agrypnia vestita, assembly GCA_016648135.1. Classification (NCBI taxonomy): domain Eukaryota; kingdom Metazoa; phylum Arthropoda; class Insecta; order Trichoptera; family Phryganeidae; genus Agrypnia; species Agrypnia vestita. The sequence goes on along the minus strand of JADDOH010008032.1, from coordinate 55,846 downwards.
TTATAAAGAAATGAACAACCGTGATAATGGGGGCAAATTTTGGATGGCAGCCGTTCGGCCCACTGTTTTTAATAACGGGTCGCACGGTTGCTTTTAGCATTGAAAAAATGCCAACAGGCGGCGAATGAGAAGGACCGATATAGGAGCTTTTGCGTATAAAACTGTCCTGGGTAAGCGGTGGGTCTACCCTCATTGTTTGTATATATAAACACAATTATAACCCCTAACAAAATGTTGAGGGTTATATAATATGAAATATTACAAAAGTATACGTAGCAGATTATATTCTATCGAAACTTATCTAAAAGAGTATCATGAAAACTTATGACATTGTAGAGCATTAATTACAACATAATGGTAAATGATTTAATGTATATTACCAATGACAGAATTACTTTCCGATCCAATTCGAAAGATGAAAGACGCTCATTAACAAAAAAAAAAAAACACTTTAAAAATACAATTCACACAAAATAAAATTGTGATGAAAATATTAGAAATTTTTTGGTGGAGCTAAAGGACATTCCCGAACGCCTTTATTGGCGCATTCCCGCCTCCGAAAAATCCACAAATTGTTCCCGCTTTTTAAAAGTTTTTTATTTGCGGTCTAATTTAAAATTTCAAGGATCTCCTTTCATACTTGGTACGCCATTTGTTTTTACAAGCGGGGTTTGCATGTTGAAGGGAACATAACCGAGGCTATTTTATTTTTTTATGGTAGTAGGGATGTAATGTTAAGGGGATTTCTTCTTTTGTCGGCTGGAACCTCTGAATTTTTATAAACGTAAGTGTACGATTTTTTCATTCATTCATAAGAACGCCTTTCGTTCGAGATACTTAGATAGAAGTAATTAAGTCGTTCGAAGGAACTCCATGCCAGTTCTTTCTTCGTGCAAATGCATTCGTGGTATATTCTCAGATTGAGACATTTTCCGAGCCGGAAACACTACTTCCCGATACGCACGAAGTCATGATTTTAGTTTTATTAATATTCATACTCGTCCTTAGGTTTTCACGGCCGTTAAGAGTCTTCTGTGTGTAGTTTTCTGGGATATTCTGCCGTGTATGTGAGAACTCTCTGGCCGACGTTTCGGATCCCATCGCAGGGTCCACCATCACATCAGCTCTGATGATGGACCCTGCAATGGAATCCGAAACGTCGCCCAGAGAGGTCACGTATACACGGCAGAATATCCCAGAAAACTATACACAGAAGAATATTCATACTCAATCCAGCTATTTTGAGAACTATTGCAGTCTTTCGAGATTCCATCTAAGTACTAATAATCAAATATTAGTGAATATACAAATGTAAGTAAAGAATTAATTTAAAAAAATAAATCTTTGACGAGAATGAAGTAATTTCCTAACCTAAGGCAACCTAGATAGAAGCCGCTGATACAGAGTTCTTTGCCTTTCAAATCAAATCTACTAAATATATCTTCGGGGGTATCGTTATCTATGATCTGTGCCTTTGAGAAGCTCATCTAAATACAATTCCATTAACCGATGCTTGAACATAGTTGTTTTCACATTGCTTGTAGGCTGATCGTTAAGGATCGTTCTGGCAAATTGCGTTAAATTTAATTGCGAAAACATTAATGCCTCACAACCACGTATGCCTTTGTTCTTTTTAGTAAATAACAATAAATTGTCGTTACGATCAACCTTACTACCTAAACCTCCACGGAACGTCGTAACTTATGTTTTGTACAAGTTCCCAAGATCACATTTTATTCTCAACCGTTTCCTAGCCACGCACGGGTTGCACCAAGGGCGTAAAGGGGTTTCCCATCACAGTTTGGTCAAGGTTAATAAAAACATAAAATGAATAACAAACCTTACAAAGGCAGATGGGTATTTGACGTGATTATAAATGACTTTTGAGTATGATTATTTATCAATACACTTTTGTCTTTTCTGTATATAGTATAGAATAATACATTTCTCTTAATAACGTTTTAGTGCCAACCCTAAGTCCTGGGTACGATACGAGCGGCGAGCGGCCGAGCGTCGATGCGCCCGAGTAGTAAGGGTCACATTTACGACACAGTACTGAGCTTAGTCATACAGTGGCCGGCTTCCCTCACTACTCGGGCGCATTGACGCTCTGACGCCCTGCCGCTCGCCGCTCGTATCGTACCCGAGGCCTAATGTATGGAAGTGAAGCCTGGAATTGACAAAATAGGAATGAAAGTAGACTTAATGCGGTAGAAATGCGGTCAATAAGACGCTTGTGTGGAAAATCTTTGGGAGATAGAGTAAGGAATGAATAAATTAGACGTGAATGCAATGCTGGCTGTAGTGTGGTAGATAGAATAAAGAAAGGAGTGCTGAGATGGTTTGGTCATGTGGAACGTATGAACGAGGAAAGGATGGTTAAGAAAATATATGAGGCAAGTGTTGAAGGCAACAGGAATAGAGGGCGTACACGAAAGACCTGGCATGACTAGATACAATAAGTGTTTGAGCCGCAACAACCGTAGAACTTGTATGAGAATATGTATGAATGTGGCCGAAGCAAAAAAAGTGGTGTGCCAGGATAGAAGAGTGTGGCGTTTAATCCTCTTTGCCTACCCCTGAGGGGAAATGGCGTGATGGTTAGTTAGTTAGTTAATAATTTTTTTAACAATTTAAGATGACTCGGTTCCATAGCACAAGCCAAATAACACGTTTTCATTTGACTTGGATGGTAGACACATTTGTATATAAGAACATTATCTAATATACAAACATTACTTAATTCGAATAGCTTATTTACGTTGCCGTATTTTTCTCCTCTTCTCAAACATCGTATTTAAAAATTAAACAGATCGTAAGACTCTTGTGCGATTAGAAAAATAAGAAAAAATATAAATAATTCATTTTATTCCAATATGTTAAACATTAGGTGTAACATTTGTAATTAATTAAATAAATAAATAAAAATTCAAAATCTCTATAGAGAAACAGTTTTACAGGCCAATATTTTTTAAGGTTATATCTATTTTAACGCGTTGCTTAAAACAGCCTGTATATATTCTCACAATTACGAGATTGATTTTAAACGAGACCGGTGTTTAGAACGCCTGACAACAGTGTCTAATTAGCTGTGCAGAAAAGACCGCCGTGAATGCTGTAGAGACGTTTGAATGTACAATATATGCACTGCAAAGGAAAATATAAGATTAATGACACTAAATCAGAGAAAACTAAACGTCAGTTAACCATCGACAAATATTTAAAGCACTCGGAAATGTAGGTTGTATAAGAAGACTATGCAATAAACATTGCGTTTTATTTGGTAGATTATTTGAGGAAATTATTAACTAGCGCTCGTACATTAGTAACATTAGTATATTATTTGAGAGAAGCGTTAACTCGTACATTAGCTTTTAACATTAGTACAGAAGCGGCGGTGACGTGCAGCAAATCACCTAGTTAAGGGGAATAAATATTGATGTAACGGAGAGGAATGGCGAATATAAAATATTCAGAACCCTCGTGAAGTGCGGACTGGCCCAGGAAACGGAAATTCAGACAGTAGTTAACCAAGCGCATTCGAGCGGTCCTCAAACCATGTTACTTCAAAGGGGGTGACAGGTAATAAAAAATATTTGTGTTAATAAACAAATCAGAAATTTAAAGGTAAGGTTAGATGAATAAACTACTGCTTATGCACGCCCGACAGTACGGTTATCAAGTGAATTCACACATACACAACTATTTTTTAACGATTCAACTTGCCGTGAGGTCCAATTACTAAAGTAAAACACATCATAAAAATTACTCAGGTGTGAGTGAGTTACACATTTATTGGGAAACTCACCGGGAATCGAATCCGGAGTCCTCGATGTAAGAAGCCAGTGTCATGTCCACTACGAGGGCCGTTTATAATAATAAATAAATATTTGTTGGTCTAGTCCTTAAGGAACTTGCCTATTCATTCGGTGGTCGTGGGTTCGATCCTCACTCCAGACCAACAAAAAAGTCATATTTTCATAACACACGTGTTTGTGTTTAGCTTAGTTTGAAAATATTGATGTAATAGGTGTTCCGTATATGTATTTATAATATACAAGTCATATTTAGAGCAGTATTCGAGTATTCACGAAGTGGTAAAAAAACTAAAAAGCAAATATAATTAATTGATCGAATTTTTTATACATTTATGTTATAAAAATACGGTTGCAGAGTGGTATAACCGACACCTACGTAAAACTGATATTAATACAATATTTTCGTACACAAAAATTATGTCCCCAAGCAGAATTTACGGGTAAGCTTAGCTTACTTAAAGGATCAATCCAAACACAATGTGTCTTTGTGCTGAAAGGGATCTAAGCTAGGCTCGGGCCGCCCAAATAACTAAAAGGATCACACAATCGAGAAAAGAAAACATTTTATAATTTCCATATGATCTACTTGTTAACTTTTGTTTTTATTTTAGATGTTTTTACTAATAAAGGTATTCTTGCGTTTCTTGTAAGTGCATGGGCGTTCAGACACGTTATTTAATATTTTGAAAAGAAAAATGAAGTTTTATTTTTCGTCTGTTTGATAAGATTTGAAAAATAAACTGACGAAAAAAGTAATCAATATATTCAATCGAAATTTAAAGTAATACAAGAATTAATTTTGAACATATTCAATGATTTTTTATACAAATATCATAAAAAACGACACTACACAGGTGAATTATATTCAGTGATGAAGCAGATATATTATATTGTATTTGTTGTCACTGATCGCACTGAATCGCCTCCTTCGATTTTTGTCTCTGGTTTCGCGTTCTACGGTCTCATCTCACTTATCAAAACTAACTGATGTTCCGCGCGCGCTTTCCGCGTAGTTTATAACCGCTCGGGTTCCTGAAACTTCCGGCGTATTTTGGTGCACATGAGTTTCTCCCTGAATGTGGGAATACTCCATAGAATAGAAAAACATTACAGTCTGCTCGGGAACCTCTGATCGTGTGCCATTCTAGATTGATTTTTGAATCTCACGACAATAGGTAAAATATAAAAGTTAATTTTTTGAAGAATATTTTTTCTTTTGAAAGAAGGTTTGAACTTTGTGGTGACATTATTATTAAAATAAAACACAAATCACTTTGTTTTTACCATTTAGATACAAAATCTACATGCTTCGAGAACAATGTTCTCTTCTTCAGGATTGTTTGTGTACTAAAATTGAAATAGATAAACCATGCACGGGGAAGGGACGGTGATGGGAGGGGGGAGGTCGGAGATGTTAATTATGGAATGTCATCCTAAGGGGATGGAATCTTAAGCGGAAATATATTCAATAGTGGGTGGTTATTTACTTTATTTGAATTAATATTGACACTTTTCCTAATTTCATAATTCTCTTAATTTCCGATGACATTCCCTAATTAACACTAAACCTAAAAAATAAAAAAAGCATCACCAAAATTTACCCATGGCCTAACTATAAAATCTGTGGGCGATAAAACTATCTAAAAATATTCCATCAGCATTTTTAATTACATAACTAATGAGATGTATTACTACTTAATACTATTATAATTAATTCGTAAATAAGAACGCGACGAAATCTGAAATGTATAAATTTATTCGTACGATAATAAATAAAACTAAATTAATATTTTTAGTGAATAAAATATAACCTTGTATATAACCTGACGATAATCTATCCAACCCTTAAATACCCTCCGAGGGACCATTTGTCAAACACGTAAGAACAAATCATACGTGAGAATGGAAATGGAACGGAAGACAGGGGTAGGTACCGCTTCCGTGTCTCAACCACCCGCAAAACAAGTAAAACAGCCCCGGAAAATATAACTTATATTACAAAAGTATTCGCTTGAGAACACAATACCACTTTACATTCTCAACTTTGCGAAGAGAAACTGTTTTTGCAGTTGCGAACATTTCTGAGTTTTCTCGAAATCGTTTATCATTTGTTTACATTGATCAGTTAATTTGACGGCCTATTTTCGATTTTTGTTTGTTCTTTGTAAAGTTTTACAAAGGTTCTTTAGCACAATCAGCGTAATAACTACTTTTAGAGCACACTTCAGTTACGGCAATGTGAATCCGAATTATCTATTTTTACTCCATTTCTTTTAACTCGTAGCGTCTGGTTGGTTGCTTGTCTGACGAAAAAACTTTTAATCGATTTTTAACCCTTTTCCCGTGATCCAATCGAGCTGAAACTTTGCAAGCAGACTCGTGGCGACGATCAAAAAGATCTATCAAATTTTTGTTAAAAAGAATTAATAATTATAGTATAATTTTGAATTTTCAGAAATTTTTGATGGTTTTTTCATACAACTGAGTAAGTTGTATGAAGAGACTGCGACGCATCTGGTAGACACTAAACCTGATTATAGTATAATTTTTGATTTTTGGAAATTTTTATTACTCCCTTTCGTAGCGTCACTCGACCGAAGCCCAACGCGTAGGTTAAGCGCCAAACCAGTTTCCACTAGTAAATGAGAAAGGGAGTATAATAAAAACTTGGTTTTTATGGGTTAGTTTTTTTCAGAAGAGATATAACGAGACACTTTTACTGTGATGTCAAATACCGCTCAAGTAGATCAAGTATATTAATTTAGATTATTTTTAGACAGGTAGCGGTGGATTGATATCCAAAAGGGAAGACATTGAATTTATTTTTATATCTATCGATCGAAAAATAAATATTTTGTACCGGGAAATGAACCTGGAACATTGTCATTGCCGGTAGAAGTCTTTTCCAATTTAAATAAATCGAATGTATAAATTTCGTCATGTTTTGTTATATACATTTTAGTGAGACACATTTTTTCAGTGCAGACAAATTTTTATATTCCTTTATCGTCAATATACTTTGATTAAAAGCATGTAAGATAGTGCCAGAATTTTCAGTTCATTTTTATGAACAAGAATACTGTAACACAATAATACCTAATTTAATAAATTTAATTTTAATAATAATAACTTTTTAATAATAATGTAAGATATTAATTAAAATATTCAATCTACATATAAAAATTTAGTTGTCTGTCAGTCCCGTAAGTGGACAAATTCTTGGAATTCTCGGCTTAAAACTTAAATTAATTTTTTTTTTCGGCTTTAAATTAAACGGCTGGAGAGATTCGAACCTCTAAGGCGCGGATGGCAGCGCGGCGAGTAGACGAAATAGCCACCATTGCTTCTCCGTAGCCGGTCAAAAATACTATATATACTACACGCGATACAAAAATATACTACACGCGATACAAAAATATACTACAAGACTAAGCCTAAGACGCGAATCATTAATTAATGTCCCCTGCGTTCGAAGGGCTTTTTGTCATGTATAAATAAATAATACTTGCATGAATAATGCGATGAAAGGGAGTGAATATGTGAAGAAGCCCATTGTGATGGTAAATGTACAAAAGAAACAGCAAAATCTGAACGGAAAATCTGGAGTTGTGAAACACAGTAAATCAAAAATTTAGAATACATGTTTTTAATAAATAGCCAACAACATTATCAAGAACTGAAGATGATTGCAATAAAAAACGTCAATAAGATGGGTTAGTTCTTGTATCAAAGAGTTCGGTTCTTTCATCACTCCTATGGACCAATAGGCCCAAGTTTTTTAAAAGGGCACGAATATGATTCGTCCATAGAATTTATTCATTTCAATCGCATATTATGTACGTGTCGCGATAAGTGGATTTGTGAAAATAAAAAAATATTTAATGATGAAACCCTAGGTGGAGTTTCGCGCAGTGAATACGCTCACAATAGCGTATTTTTTGAAAAGCTTTTGCTTATACCTCGCCATCATATCTTTCAGCCCGCTGCACGCCACTGTACGTACTGCAGCCCGGACTAACGAGAGCAGTCGGTTATTATTATCTGGCGGGAAGAATTGCATTTTTTCTTTGCTTTGAAACTTTAAAAATGCACAAGTGAGCTAAATAAATTTTACCGAGTAATGTCAACCGCGGAAAAACGCTGCAATATGAACGGACGATGCTGTATTTCTCGTGTGTTAAATAAAATAAATAGTCTTATTTATGAAGATGTATTTCGGAATTTAGAGCCGTCATAATCTAAGGGACCAAACAAACGGTGTGTTGCTAGCAACATGAATACTGGAATTTGCCACAATGTTCATTTTAAGATACAAGAAAAAAACTTAATAGTCTTGTTCGCTCTTTATGTTATTTTATACATTATTCATTAATATTTTCATCATTACGGTACCTCAAGTGAGTTAGCCATTTTAACACAAAAAACCACAACATACTCATGTCCATTAGTGCGTCATTCATACAAAAAAATATGCGGCACTTAATATTTGTGCGACATGCATTCCTATAAACTATAAATAACTATAAAATTAACATAGATGGGACTTCAGTCAATGATATAACAAACTGTAGATACGTTACTAGCGTGAAATCTTGGCAACTTAAAAGTAAGGTTATTTACCTTACTTGCATTCGGTATCGAACGGACGTTCTTTGTGATCGGGCGCGATGCTACGCCGAAAAAAAGTCCCGGGGAAAAAGGAACAGAGTATCGTACACTATTGTAAGAATAAGTATGTTATTTTAGTCACCGTGACTTCAAATTACTTCTTATTTTTCTGTCTATTTTTATCTATAGAGCGTTTTTGAAATAAGTGTGCTGTGATTTGTTGTCTCTTTCAATGCAATATTTGCTACATATGACAGTCGGCTAGTATGGCAATAACGTGTCTATATCATAATACGTCAATGACTTCAGTGCAATCTTTAATGTATTGTGCGAAGGCATATGTAATCTGTATACTTATCTTAAAAAATATATTTTAAGCATAGTGCTTTATTAATTTCCAATATTCACATATTAAATCCGTCATCACATCCATTATGCGAGGAGTGATGTAAAGTCATCAGTGCAGAGCAATAAGCTGTCCTTGACACCAGTTGACAATAGTAGAGGACCATATTCCACTGAGCTACAGTAAGTCACGTGAAAGAAAAATTAACACGAAAATTTATATTATATTATACGTAAAAATACGAATATTCCTAAAGTATTCATTTTCATATGGCAAAACTGAAGTTGCATGTGAAACAAAGATACTAAAAAAGGCTTCCTCTTCGAACACATCGTACCCAAGTCTTCACTATTTTATTCTAATATTTATGTAAAAAAAATCATTTCACACATTATAAATTAGATTTTTGCCATCAAAATATTACTCATTTTTTTGTACAAAAACTAGAAAATAAGAGAAATTTTGGCACCCAAATGAAAATCAAAAAGGGATGCATAAAATTATTATTCAACAATAGTAACGCAAAAGTATAGATCGTAATTTAAAATATAAATAAATAAGCAAAATAATACAATATTCATCACATCGATCGGAGCCACTCGCGGTTTAATGCTAAAGCGGGTCACTTTGCAGCCAGACAGTGGTATTCATGAAAAGAATATCAATTGTCGGTCAGGGTAGTCGGTTTTTTCGATTGATGGGTTGCAATTGAAGCCAAAGGTGCTTCACCAGGCGCGTATAATAGCGAAATGCCATTTGCAGCAAGGCTAAAGATTGAGACTGAATACATAATGGAATCTTGGTGCCGACAGTGGTGAAGCGTGGAATTGGCATGTACGATAGAGCGAAAAATAAATCAATTATAAGCGAATATAAATTTATAGCATAGTCAACAGAATTGGAAGAACTTAATTGATTTGGAAGAGCCTAATAAAAATAAAAATCCGATGTAGGACAGCACTGTTAGAGGCTCCACAACCCAAGAGTGCACGTGTAATTATAATAAGTTGTATAATAGTGTATGAGTGTATGAAAATATGAAGTGTACCATACTGATTGCAAAATTTGCTAGTACTATCAAAAAGATACCATTTTATCGTATCCATTTTCAATCCTATATTTATTACGATTATTATAGAATATATATAGGATTATATAGCACTGCGAAATAATAATACAATAAATTACTGGAAATGTTCAGAAGTAAATCGATCATACTCTAAACTTCACAAAATTACATTCCCCATTTAAGGGGCGACATAACCGCTGCGCGAAACAGTTTACGTTATGACATTTCGGTGGTCCCATCGAAACCAGCGGCGAGTGCAAAGCGACTAGTGACAATAAATTAAGAGAGTAAATACCGAGCGTTCAATAGTGAATAAGTTCAAACATAGACGCACGAATATCCTGAAAAGACGAATATAAAGTGTTCGTGATTAGTGCGAAATAATTAGGAATTAAAGAACAGTGCCCCAATTAATATGGTATCTAGTGTCTTTGGTGATGAATAAATTTTTTAAATATCTCATTTGTCTCCCACCGCCATAAACACAGGTAAATTTATATTAAGTTTTGTTTCCGTATGTTTTTTAACAATCCTTGTAATAAAAAATCCATTTAATTAACAGCTTATCGAGCCCATCCCAACCTCCAACTATTGTTGATGGCATGGGTAATTTGAACATACAGACAAATCGGCAAAATTAGAATGTTCCGAAATTATCCATATAGACGTTTCTTACATCTTAACAGTGTCATGTTTGTAAAATTGCCATGTCTAGTTTAGTGTATAACTTTTTCAGGACCGTGACTATAAAACGAAATCGAGTTTCCAGATGTTTCATGAATCTAATAGTTTATTCTTGACCTTTCTACAAATTTCCGAATTACGTAAAATGTGAGGCACGATTACATGTAATTCTTTCCGTTACTACAGCCTCATGACATAATAACATAACGCTTATTTCACAGAACAAGAATATAAAATATGTCATATCGTTACTGGTCATATAGAATATGTGCATCGCAAAAACTGTATCCAGGTTTAATAAAAATAATAGCACATTTTACAAAGGCACAAAGGTATATTTTTACTACACAAAGAACACCTCGTGACCTTTGCGGTTTCAATATCAAAATTATTACATCCTGGACTCTACAGATTTACTAGAAAATATTAATTAAAAATTTCCATTGAGGACGGACACTCTTAAAACTATGTTCTGTTTAATCCATTGGGATTAAAATTATATCCAATTAAAGTGGAGTTGGAAACTGTTACTCTTAACTAATTAATATATTGAACTGCACACTGATTGGGTACAGAGAAATAATTAAGTTATCAGGAAAGTGGTTTGATTTAATATTAGGAATTGACGGAGTATGGAGCAATTTCATTAAAACGTAAAAATAACTATGAATGAAATATTTAGGGAAATTATAAATAAATAAATTTATAAATCGTTATATATCATTGTATACATTAAATTTAATGTTGTATTGAATAATTTATAGGGCATTTCACTGGAATGGTCACTTTTTTTATTTTTTATTTATTTACTTAAGGAGTTACGTGTAGTCAGGATTTTTAAAATATCGAAAAAATTTTTTTGTGTGTTTCAATCCGGTTATTAGTTTTAAAGATATCCAACGATAACTGTAGGGCCCTCCGCTGCCGCCCGTACTGATACGCGGACGGTACTAGAGCCGGCCGGGCTGACAAACGGGGCCACTGCTACGGAACGCGGTTTTTACCTGTTTAATTCTAAGAATAATGTACGAAATTTATTTTATATTTCTACTTTTAGACATAAGAACCTTTAGGCTAACTGAGATTTGATTTAGTGTTACTACTTCAGTGGCACTGAAACCCAGCAGTCGATAGGTAGTTGTGTGTGTATTATAATCATTTTCAAAAATTTATAATGAGACGTCATGAAGGTATGCAAAGGAATATTAATGATTGCCAATGCATAGGATTACATTATGGACCTAATGCACACCGGTATGCTGAAAAACTCGATATAGAGCGCATAAAGATTGCTGACCAACGTGCAAATCAGGTCACTCGAGAAGGCAAAATGAGACGTAGATAAAAAAAAATTGACATCTTGGAGGCTTACACACCGGCATAAGATGTATTGTATGTACCAGAAATAGACGACTCTACGTAAGTAATTTTTTAAATTGTATTTGTATTAATTATTTATGCATAAAACTTTGAACGCGTTTTTCTCAAAATAACGTTTTCAAAAGCGGTGTCCACGATATTTTAAAAACTACTCGACAGATTTAAATGAAATTTAAACATCATATTTTAAGTATTAAAAACTTGTGCTTAATCGAAGGATTTTTTTTTTGATTTAAACTTTTTTTTTTATAGATAATAAATGAGTGATTTTTTTCCTCAAAATTCATAACTAAGCTTTCAAAGACCGCCATTTAGCTAAATTTGAAAAAATATAAAAAAGCTTCGATTAAGCACAAGATTAACCATTGAACTACTAATTTCTTTTTGTTTCATTAAATTTAGATAAACCACTAAGAAGCACTGATGGACACCGCGAAACACTACTTGCAAAACAGGGGTCAAGAAACGAGATTCTATCGTGGTCCAGTATTAATAATATTATTTGAAATTTTTGGTATAGTTACTTAAAATATAGTGTAAAACGTTGGTATTATGTATTGAATCAAAACATCAAACAACCGTTCAAAAAAAGTTTTTGAAAATGTCTATTTTTTTGCGCCTCTGACTACACGAAACCCCTTAATAAATGGTACAAGTACAATTCTTATGTATTTCTATATCAAATTGATATATTTTTTAATAATTTGTAGTCATATCTTTTTATCGCATTTCTTCCCATAGTTTTGATGATTTAGAAAACTATAGAAGAATGGTCCTCTGTAATAAAATTAAAATTGATTTAGTTTTAGAATGCTATTTCGAAAATATGTATGTATTTATTAAATTATGTGTGTGCTGCCGTGTTCTTGGTGTGGTAGTAGCATAAATAACAGCATTTGGTGCTATCAAAGAACAACATTTTTTATTAAAAAAACGAAATTTGTAACTTTTATCAGCTGTTGAATAATATAAAAGCACTGATTAAGGTGATTTAGATAGAAAAACTCTTTTTTTTTTTAATATTTACAAGTCCCGTGCTACCTGCGCTGAATTGTCCCAAACCACAAAAAACTACAATTTAATTAGTCTTGTGTATATCGTCATGATTAAGTTAAGTAATCACAATTCGCAAATATAGAGCAATCTTCATGGTTTTCTGTGAAAAGTATAAAAAATTCACCTTAATCAAAAGTCTTCCTGACGGATGAATTACTTCACCTCGAATTTTACTACTTGCTATGAACAAAAAATAACAAGTAATGTTTTACTTTTGCCTCATTTAGAAAACATCAAATGGAACTGAATTGACTTAACGTACGCACACAACGATACATATTTTGAATAATGTAAGTACATAATTATAAATGTCATCAAATTCAAAGTTGTATATCCTGTCCCATTACTTCTGCGTCCCATAACTACAAACTCCACCGCTAGATGTTCATTTTTTTCAATATTACCTATATACCTGGATTTTTTTTGATGATGTACTAATACTTATATACAGGTTAAAACAGAGCCAGTCCACAATACTTTACAGGTGAATTCCTGCCTTGATTGTGGAAAATGTTCAAGCAACCATGACCTAAAATCAATAGTTAAAGAGATATGCGACATCAAAGTCTGCATTTTTTCCCAATATTTTTGATTTATTTTTTGCAAAACGTTCGACTATCATTAAAGTAACTTACATCTAATATGAAAAATTCATTTCCATTAATACAAGTCAAATAAAATGATAAAAACCTCCCAATCCCATGAGGTTTTTATACCTCCCGATTCCAATTGGAAAACATTCCAAATGGAGTTTTTCAGGGTTTTTATTATTTTATTTAAATTTTACTGAAACTAATTAATTTTTCGTAATCGATATAAGTTACTGTAATGATATTTCAACATTTTGCAGAAATATTGAAAAAAATATGCAAACTTTGATATTGCACAACTCCATAACTACTGATATTTTTCAAGCAACCATAACCTAATGTTGCCTTAACATGTTCGACTCGTAATCAAGGCAGGAATCCACCTCTAATATATTGAGGACTAGCTCTGTTACACCCTGTACATTATGGCATACAGTGGAATTTTTATGTAGCAAATTTCCTCAAATAACATTTGTTTATAATCCAGCAATTGCTGATGTAATATTTACGCACGACGAGGGTAAATTTCTATTCAACCAAGCTGTTCCAAGAATCAAATACATTTATTTATGTCAGCGGATCGTTTTTATTATTCACTATTGCGTAATTCTTTAATGGCCTGTTAAATAACATATTATAATCAGCGTAAAAGGTTTTATTCGAGTCGTCGATAATACGCAAAAAATATACAACCTAATGAAACAGGACGCGAAAGCTGATAAAATAGTTGATAAAACGGAAATGGAATACATTACCAGCGACGATAAACAATATGACAGGGGGTAAGCTTAATCAAAACAAAATATTATCCAATAACTGAAAAGACTCGTTAATTAAGGGGAGAATTCTTCAGTCCGGACACAGGTAGAGAGAAAAAAAGAACAGATTTTATTTCGTTTTCACTAATATATTTCTCCGTAAGAAATAACCAAAATGTAAGATATTAAAATACGATAGAATAGGAACATAACATCTGGATTATGGACTGGACTGGAAGTGTGGAGTGGGTAACGCGTGTTTTGCATGCCTCGAATTCAAGCCAATAGGATAAGTGTATCAATCTTAAAATTAAGATACACGTTCGATATTTCTAAATATACACAAAATAAGAGAACGATTTGTGAGCCGAAAAAATTCCAACAGCGTAGAAAACTTAACACACTTTACCTACTACTTCCAATGTGTTCATAGTAATTATAATGACTTCATTATTCTAAATAAATAAATAGCGATTTTTTAGTAAAAAAACAAACTAACTAAATAATCATCACGCCGTTTCTCCGCAGGGATAGGCAGAGAGGATAGAAAGCCATATTCTTCTATCTTGGCACACCACTTTTCCTTCGGCTACATTCATACATACTTCTAACATACTTTAGAACTCATACAAGTTCTACGGTTACCACGGCTACAATATTAATGTAATTCTAAAGAACTCATTGACTTTTATAGATGTTCTAATGCTCTGTGAGACAAACATAGAGGAACAATTTATAAATTTATATAATATACCAGGTTTTAAGCAGTATTATTACAGTCGAAAAAATAAGTCAGGTGGTGGAATTTTATTATATATTAAAAATAAGTTTGCCTTTTATCAATATAAGATTAACACGATGTATTGTGAAAATGTCTACGGTAAACTCAAGATCCCACATAGCATATATGATTTTCATATATTAGCGGTGTATAGACCACCAAATCAGAATAAATTGCAATATATAAATGAAATTGAAACAATAATTAGCAATGTAAACACTAGTGATAATTTTATCATTCTTGGTGACATAAATATAAATACCTTACATGAAAATGATCCTCTAGTTATAAAATATGAAAATTTGCTAAACAGTAACTATTTTACAAGGTGCATTTTTGACATCACAAGAGAAGCTATTGTTAATGATCGATTATCACAATCATGCATAGATCATATTTACATTAGATATAGGCCAAATAATAAAAATGAAAATAAACTGCTGTCTTGTGTTGTGAGTCGCTTGTGGCTGACCACTATATTACAGCTTCAAGAATAATATTAACGAAAACTGACAATACGCACAAGATGAAAACTAGGCGACTGATGGATATGAAACAAGAGAAAATAGATTTGCTCATTCAAAATCATAATTGGAATTCCATATTAAAAATTAAAAACTGTCGTGATATATATGATTGTATAAAAAATAAATTTTGTGACATATATACAAAGTCCAGAATAAACTCGTACGGAAGTGTGAATAGGTCGCAAAATCCAATATGTCCATGGGTAACTAATACATTGCTAGAAGAAATAAATAAAAGGGATAAATTATTTGTGCTGTGGAGAAATTCACCTAGAAATAAATCGCATGAAATGAATTATAAGAGGTTTAGAAATAAATTAAATAAAGTATTGATAAATAAAAAGCGAATCTATTATAACAACTTGTTCAGAGAAACTTTACTCGACAGCCACAAAACTTGGGATACAATTAATAACATTTTAGGTAGAAAAAATACGAGTAACTGTGATGAAATCATAACAAAATTCTTTAGTGGCACCTCATACACTTGTATCTGTAATAACTTTGTTAAGTATTTCTCGGATTCTATTGATCAAATGTTGCACCATTGTGAACATAAATTGTCAGACTTTTCTTTGGTAGATCAACCACAGAGTTTGTTAATCACTAAAGCGTCTCTGAGTGATATCATAGAAATAGTAAGGGGTATGAAACTTACTCATATGCCAGGTATTGATGGCATACGCTTGGGTGAGATTAAAAGAAACATAAATGTGCTAGGTCCCGTGATTGTTCATCTTATAAATACTATCTTGACACAGCATGAAATCCCAGGAATGTTAAAAATAGGAATTATAAGACCAATCTATAAAGGGGGGAAGCTTGATGAATATACTAATTACAGGCCCATATGTATACTGCCTGCTATTGAAAAAATCTTTGCATACTAAAATCTATAATTACCTAATAAAGTTTAACATATTAGATCCGAATCAGTATGGATTTCAAAAACACAAAAGTACAGAAATTCTCATGGAAAATTTTTCAAATCATGTAAATTCAGAATTAAATGACAAAAATCATGTCATTATACTATTCATAGATAATTCTAAAGCATTCGATACAATAAATCGGGAAACACTCATAACAATCTTGAGAAGCATTGGCATAGGTGGAAATTTAATTGAAGTCCTAGTGGATTACTTAACAAATAGAGAAATTTTAGTAAAAATTAAAGACACATTTAGTAATCCAAAATTTACGAATACTGGGGTGCCCCAGGGATCTATTCTTGGTCCACTACTGTATATTATTTATGTATCTACTATGTCTAAAATCTTTAAGTATGCTAAGCATTTTGTGTATGCTGATGATACTGCTCTTGTTATCTCCCACAAGGATGTAAGATGGGTGGAAAATTGTATGCAAGAAGATTATAATGCTTTACTTAAATGGTCTCATGATATGGGTTTAATTATTAATGCAAAAAAAACTAAAGTCATGCATGTAAGGTCACCTCATATAACTGTGACTAATCAAATAAATATTATTTCCCATAATTTTGATTGCTTGCATTCCGGAATTAATGCATCGTGTAATTGTGAAAAAATTGAATTAGTTAATGAATACGTATATCTTGGTATTACCATAGATACATTTTTCAAATGGGATATTCAGGTAAATAAGGTATGTAAGAGGTTGAGAACTGTATTGGGATGTATGCACAAGATTAAATACTATGTTCCGATACAGACTATGAAAACTATATATCAATCTTTAGCGGAATCGGTAATAAGGTATGGAATAACTAGCTGGGGTCTAACTTGCAAAACTAATATTAGAAAAATTCAAAATATTCAAAATTCGGCTATAAAATTAATAAATAAAGAAAGTGCTACTAAAGATATACAGGAACTCTTCAAGAAACAAGGATCTATGCCAATTAATGCTATCTTGTGGTACAAACTAATTACACGATATCATGAAGATGGGACATATAAGCATAGATTGATTCATAAACATAGTACCAGATTTACGGTTAAAGAAGGACTACGAATACCGAAGGTCATAAATAAATATGGACAAAGAACATTAAAATATGTCATACCAAAAATATTAAATAAAATCCCATGTCGTGTCAAAATGGATATTAATAAAAAAGGGCAAAATACAGAATTAATGAATATGTTATTAAATAAAAGAGACTTATTTTGATTTTGGTAATATTTGTATTTTTTCTTGTATTGTTGTATAGTATTGTTGATTTGTATTTGAGTTTATAAGATCTATTGTAATTAATTAATATGAATGTATTTCTGGTAAATACAATTTATTTATATATATGTATTGATGCACCTACAGACAAATATCAATGTGATGTTTTGTTGGTCTGAGATGTAAAAAAAAAAAAAAAAATTAATAAATAAATAATAAAAAAAAAAAATAAAAAAAATTGAGGCTTTTAACAGGGCCATCCTCAAATACTGTAGTATCTGATCGTCCCAGGTCTTTCGCGGATGCCCTCTATTCCTGTTGCCTTCAACACTCGCCTCATATGTTTTCTTAACCATTATTTCCTCGTTCATGCGTTCCACGTGACCAAACCATCTCAGCACTCCTTTCTTTATTCTATCTACCACACTACAGCTAGCATTACATTCACTTTTAATTTATCTATTTCTCACTCTATCGACCAAAGATTTTCCACACAAGCGTCTTGGTAACCGGATTTCCACCGCATTCAGTCTACTTTCATTCCTTCTTTGCCAATTCCAGGCTTCACTTCCAAACATCAGGGTTGGCAGTAGAACGCCGTTATGTACCGTCAGTCTTGCTTCCTTCGACAGATTTTTATTGGCCATAATTGCATTTTAAAGCACCATTAACTTTGTTTCCCATAATCACTCTCCTTTCGATATCATTCTCAGCATTGCCGCCTCTACAAAACATACTTCCCAAATACACAAACTCGTTCACTTGTTCTAAGCATTCGTGGTTTATAATTACATCACACTTAGTCACTCTTTCGTCTCTCTCGAATACCACCACTTTCGATTTGCTGACATTCATCAAAAGTTTACTCTGCATGCATACATCGGACATCCTGGATACCAGGCACTGCAGATCAGCTTCACTGTTAGCCACTAATACTGCATCATCTGCGTATAGTAGGCAGGATATGGTGAGTCCGTCCATTTTCGTGTCAAATGTCATATAAGCTCAAATGTACATACCTAAAATAATTAACGATCTATCTAACACAGATGTTATGCCTGAAGGAAGACACGGTATAAGACACCTCAAACTATGCTGAAGATCGGTTATCTAT
Organism: Agrypnia vestita; assembly: GCA_016648135.1. Taxonomy (NCBI): domain Eukaryota; kingdom Metazoa; phylum Arthropoda; class Insecta; order Trichoptera; family Phryganeidae; genus Agrypnia; species Agrypnia vestita. The sequence goes on along the minus strand of JADDOH010008032.1, from coordinate 36,961 downwards.
TTAAAAAAAAAAGATGTCTAGGTTGATATGAATTGTTGGTTAAAATAATTACTTAAGTATTCGGTGTCCGCGACCAAAAACTTTCCCTTTACTAAAATAATAAAATAAACCGAAGCGCAGGATTTAATTCTACACATTATTCAATTCTGTGTGAAACACTACTCGACTTTATAAATTAAAATGTTAAATAGTTGTAACATTCGAGCCAAAGAAAAAATAACAGCTAGGAAAGATTTCGAGATAGAAATAATCTAGCAACTCATTACTGGAATGACATTTATAATACCTTAGGTATATATGATAAAGACAGAAAATCATGTGTTAGCAAATTGTGCTTGAGCCTATCTAAATACTAGGAACCAATGTTAAGGTAGTATCCAGATTTGGTCGATATATTTCAAGAAACAAAATTACATTTTCATTTTTAAAAGATTTCTTTACCTCTTCCGTATTTGTCAAGTTTAGAGATCATGATCTCCTCGGGATATCTCAGACCACAACAATGTTGGCGCAAAGTTCCATTAAGGTCAACTCTCCAGGTATACCAGTCCTAAGCTAAGAGTACTTCTCCCAGATGGTTGTATGTAATCTTATTACATCCTTTCTTACACTGTCAGCTCACTCAACATGTAGGTAGCCAAGAGTTTCCCTTACTTTTAATTCTCTGGTTTTATCAGCAGCACGTACGAAAGGAAACTCAGGAACAGTTTTTTTTAAATAAAATATTACCTAAATCAAGGAAAACCAGTCTAGTGGTACGCGAAGGGTACATCTTGTCCCGAGAATTAGTTGAGAAACCAATATTTAGTACATTTAGAGAATAAACTTTTAGAACAAAGTATAAGTGGACCGATAGAATTAATACATCTAAATAAGCGTAAAAAATCACTTCAATGCATTGATGATGATTAAATTAAAATATATGCAGAGAAGACAACTTTTAAAGATTTCATCAAAGGACATAAAATCCATAATCTATACTTTTGTATAATATTGTTTTTTCGAGGTAGTTAAATAATGTGATGGGAGAAAAGTAACCAACATTATTAGTATGCTGGCTTAATCTAAAGAATTCCGGGTTTCTTATACGGGGTTTAACATGCAAATTTATGTCAGATAGAGAGAGAGAATCAATAAATAGCTCCACTGAGAATCTAGTGTAGCACAACGAGATTGGATATTTTCCGTCGGGACTCAAGTTTGTGCATCTTGATTTTTTGGTGTTTGAGAATTTGATGATTTGACTAATCAACTTTCATTAATTATCAGTTTATTAAATCTTAAAACATTATATATAAATTTATAAAATTCGAAAGAGCAAAAAATGTACTGTTTTTAGTTTGATATGCTTTGCATATAGGTATGTTATTTCTGTGTTATTGGAATTAATATATTTTACAAGAGAAAAAACTTCCCATCTCCATTATAGGGATCGGATTAAAGGTAACTGTTGTTTTGTATAACAACAAATAATTAAATAAATAGTCAAATTTGGATGCAAAATAATTCAATGAATTTCTGCCACATATTTTTAATACAAAAGCCATAGCCGAATATTTAATAAAATATATCTCTGCATGATTTTATACTGCCACTATTTTTTTTATATAAATCTGTCGCAAACTACAGACTTCTCTCAGTTACCATGTTTCTTCAATATAATTAAACAGATATCAGCAAGAATATGATTTATCAAAGGTTTGGGCAAAAAATAATAAAGACGACTTTCACGAAGCATTTCGAGGAAAACGTTCCCACAATTAAATATTTACACAAAAATATTGCTACTGAAACATGAACCCAATTATAAAGAACGTTATTTCCCCGTACATTTATTAATTCTGCCAGCTGTTCCAGAAGTATCCCACAAATAAAATCCTCTTATTTTATACCAGCCAGAATATTCAACATGTTATTACATTATCACGAAAAGTAAACATTTTTATATTTACTTGTAAAACATGATTCTGATGGGTTCGATACACACACAATTCATGGTGGCACTTAAAACATAATGTAGGTTATTATGTATTTTTAAAAAAATGTATGTTTATTTGTGATTTAAAACAAAAAGATTGTGAAATATAATTTTCAAATGAAAATTGTGACAAAACTCGTCATGAAGTACCTACGTTAAATTGTGTTTTGTCTGCAAGCGAGGAAATACAATGGTTATTGTTTGTCATGTTCGTCATACAAAATGAATGAATCGAGTGTGGAGGACATAGAGAACGTGAACATAAAAAACGGAAATACCTGGAACGAGGAAACACACATTAGAGGACGTTTGAGTACTAAAATTTAGTGAAAAATTCTGCTATTTTATATTATAAAGCACACAATCATGCACAATAAAACACTTTGGTAGTAAATATTTAGCGAAATTTATGATCTGTGTATTAACCCCAATCACGATTACTTAATCGCGGATTAAAAATTGTTGTACGCTCTCCAATATGAACTATACAAATAACGAGCAGCAATGTTACCTACAGAGAGTTAAAGGTGGACATTCACTGCAAATGCATATTTCCTTTTTTTTTACGAAAATGTGGATTTTTATTATTCATTTATATCATAATGTATATTCTAAACTGCAATTCTTTTATGGCAATAACTTAGAAAGTAATAAACTGAACATTATTTAAAATAATTAAGAGAATATAGGCCTTAATCGACAGCCCGCGGCCAAAAAAATTGTTTTTAGTCTCAGAGGCGGAACAATGTTTTAATGAATATATATATGGACGTATAATATGTTTTTTAATACGTATAAAGTTAAATTCATTATCTAGAATACGTACTTAGATAATTAAGAAATGTTCAATGTTAAAGTTATAATGTTTTAAATTTACAAGAAATATTTTACGTTTTTTGTTGATTTGAACACGCTTTTTATTCATATAAAGAGATGATTTTAAACAGTATATTCTATTTATTCCCGTATTTTGAGGCTTTACTCACTAATTAAAAGTAATTTTTTTATAAAAATAGCTTAATTAATTATTATTTAAAAATAAAAATTCCAAAGCATGAAATGTGCCAATAAATGACGCTGCTTCCAATGGCATTCTGTTTTATAATTACGCACCTAAGTATCTCTGTGGTTTTCAAGAATCTTCTATAGTTTTTCAGCAATACCTTTTATGTCAGAAACTTCAGTAAAACTCCATTCCCTAGACATTCACTAACATAATATACAAAATTGTCACCTGCATACCCAGCGGTTAAAATACTTCTAATGTACCATTTATAAATAACCAAAATCACAGATACTGTCGACCTTGAGACACTCGCGAGAGCCTTAGTTTCTCATGGCTGTAAGGCCAGCGCTACACTAGGCGTATCTTCGTCGCCGAACGCCGCTACATTTCTTTCCATACAATATGCGCTTATCGAACACACTGAGCGGATCATCGGTCGATCCGCTGGCGAAAAGCTTCCTTCGGCGTCACTTCGGTTCTCCGCCCACAATGTTTACGTTAACGTAAAATCGGTGACGTCGCGTCTCAAGTTTTAAATACAAAGCGCCACATTCGACGGATCGTCCGCGCTGCGCACGCACGTGTTTCTTACAGACTGAATCCGCCGCGGAATATTGTATGTGACTGCTGAATTCGGTCGCGGATTTGACGCGACGGAAGATATGCTCAGTGTGGCGCCGGCCTAAGCCGTCGAATTGGTGAGCAGTGAATCAGCCTCAGCGATTGTCGTAGACTAATACCCCTGGGAGGGCGTAAATTGGGCACGAATCCAAGATGTGTTTGGTTGTTTGGGTTCGGGGAGGAAACTCGCATAGGGGAAACACCTTCCAGCCCCATTTGTGTGTCAGGTAAGCACATCGGCACTTTGACAGCTTCGGGAGCTTTCGGTAATACAGCTGCACCACCTCCCGGAAACGTTTATACAGCAGGGCAGAGGTACAAACGCCATAAGACCGACTGGAAGCAGTCACACTTCCATATTCACAAAGTGATTCGTATATAATCCTGTGAATGAAATACGAGTTAACAAAATTAATTTAACAATATTCTGAGAACACACATAATTTTTTTTTTTTTTTAATTTAATTTATTTGGTAAAATGCACAAACTTAAGAGTATTCAATATAATTTAATTAATACACATTTATATTACACGCTTACCCACTTTTAAATGAGAATTTATTCTCGTGTTTAAAAGTGGGGGCATTGTCGTACATGTATATATCTATTAGTAATGAAATCGTTAGTGTAAGACATTAGATTAAATAAGTAAGATATAGAAAAAGAAACATTAGATTAAGTTATAAAAATTAAGACATTAAATTAAGTAAGTAAGATATAAACAATACAAGAATACAAAAATGTGAGACATTAGAATAAGTAGATAAGGTATACACAAGGATACAATAAATTAAGTTATAAAAATTAATAATTAAGAAGGTATTGTAATAACAGTTAAAAGTATATAAAGATTGTTTTTGATAAGATTTTTTCATTGCGTTATTGTGATGGTTTTTTGTAGAAGATTTTTCAATTTAGTCTTGAATTTTCTATAATTTTTTTCCGTCTTCATTTCATTGGGAAGAGCGTTAAAGAATGACATTCCTTGATAAGAGAAATGGTGTTGGGCTGTACTAGTATTACATTTAGGTATCAAAATATTTCCAGCTGATCTCGGTCTATTACTAAAACATCCAAATGTTCTATTATTGATATACATTTTGTGTATTTGAAGTATCGCAAATTTTTTATAGATTTGATTAATATTTGGGACGTTAAAAATGTTGAAAAGTTCCCTTGTTGGGAATATTGAGGGTTTCCTCAAAATCACTTTGATAATAACTTTCTGAACTATTTCCACTGGTAGTATATTAGACTTAAAGGTTCCACCCCAGCCAACTATACCATACTGCAGTATGGACTGGGCAAACGCAAAGTATACCATCTTAAGCATGTTTATTGATAAGATATTTCGTAGCCTTATGAATAGGTATATGAGCTTTCTCATCCTAGTGACTGTGGAACATATTTGCTCTTTCCATTTTAAATTGCTGTCAATTATGACACCCAAGTATTTGATACTGCTCTTACCAGACAAAAGCAGAAAATTTTCATTATTACAATTTTTGTTATCATCACATTTATTGGAGTGGATCTTTATATGAATATGTTCAGGTGAATCCTTTTTGGTAATAGAAAACGGGATATATACAGTTTTTTCTGCATTTAAAGACAAAAAGGTTTTGTCAAACCATGATTTCAAAATGTTAGCAGCTCTGTTTGCTTTTATATTTACATCACCCCATGTCTTTCCTTTTATAATTTCTCTGTAAGACTCTTATGTCTCTGTATGTCTCTGTAATGTCTCTGTAAGACGTCTTAATAAAATAAATTTAAATTAATCAAATTCAATTAAAGATATCTCAATGAGACTAAGCTATTTATATGAAAAAATCATGTATAGAAGTGTGTTTTGGACGCTTTCAGGGCTTATGATCACGTTATAATGTGTAAAGTGATCACTTAATCCAGCCTAAGAAAGGTCGTAAACCCTGAAAAGCCCAAAAAAGACTTCCATCCATACTTTTCTAGGGATCGTGGCGGCGGGAGACAAATGAAAACGCTGGAAAGTGTTTCAAAAATGCATCAGTATATGAGAGACAAGTTATTCAAAAGTAATAAAAGTGCGGCGAAGATTCAAGAACGTGTGTAAATTATTACAAAAATATTTGGTGACTGTGAATTTAAAAACAGTGCTGTATTTAAGATCGTGTTCAGGGAATCTGATTAAGTAAAACTCCTGTAATCTTATCGAAATTTTTAATTGAATAAGATTTGTCTTGAAAGAGCACCAGTAAAACTTTAAAGTGAATGTCCAACCCTATGAAGATAGAGATATGGAAGAACCAGGGTTCGAAAAAATCCGATTTTTATACTAAAAAACAAAAAATCGGATTTTTGAATATATATCCGATATATTATATCAAAAATTGGATATATATACAAACTTTTTTGCACACGTCGATTGATACAAACTCGAAATAATTATGAAACTTATTTTTTAATTTTGTACGTGAATAACTATTTCTTAAATAAATGAATTGCATGCTAAAAAAGCTAATATATGGAATAATTATATATAATGCCTTTTCTAATGTAGCGTTATATGCGTTTGTTTCTTTTTGTGAAATAAAAAACGGATTATATGAAACAAATTAAATTAAAACACTTTTTAAAATACAACTAGTGCCATCTAGTAACGACCATTTTTGATATTTATTAAAAATTTTGATTTTTATTTTTGATATACATATCAAAAATAAAAATCAAGTCATAAATATCACGATATATTTCATGATGTATATCCTCGAACCCTGGGAAGAACCACCCGTAACACTGCGTCAGGGCGCCAATTTGCGTTCACTCTCTGCCATTCCCCGGGGTGTGTTGACTCTACATCAGGAGTACGTGCCGCACGAGTTTGGAATCGAAGCTCTGACCCACTACCCACTGCCGTCACTGAAACAGTTTCCATCCGGTTCGTTATCGAACAGGAAATTGGCGTCAGTTAACCCTCGAGGTGTCATAACATGTCACCGAAGAAATAACATTCAATTTTTACACGCTGGTATACTATATCGGCTGCCTGGCACGGGAGGGGTTGCTCCCTTTTCGCCGTGACGCACAGAGGCTTCATTAAGTTGCAACACCTTTCACATGCCGATAGCCAGAGATTCTCAATCGGCACTATTGATAAAATAATTTAATATTTTTTTATTATTACATCTTTTTCTGCTTTCTTTTAGGTTTTCTGCCAAGACGAATAGGAATGAGCTGGGCTGCTTTTGGCAAACTCAAACATATCTTCGAGAACAAAAGGATCCCGATTAGCCTAAAAAGAAAAGCCTTTGAATCATGCGTAGTGCTAGTGATGACGTATGGAGTGGAGACAATGGCCCTTACAAAGAAAAGTGTAGAAAAGCTCAAATGCACGCAACGATCCATGGAGAGATCCATGCTTGGAGTAAGCCTATGAGAATTAGAAATGACGAAATTAGTGCGCCTTGCAGAATAATTCCGCCGCCCTTCTGGAACCTTCGAGGAGGCAAATACTCACACCAGCGTCTGCTGAAGACTTGGATCCCGGCAGACTATCATATCTCACACGATGGCAAGGCATCCAGCTTGGAAACATTCCACTTGAAAAGCACATGGATATGTACGTTAACATGTTAATAATTCGTTGATTTTGATGCGCCCATAATAAAAAATAAATAAACACCCTTTTCAGCAAAAACACTTTTATTGAAAACAAGATTGTCAATACAAATATAATAAAGTTGCATTATTTTTATGAACGCGTTCAAAAATCACTTCCTTTCTTTATCTTACTTATTTACTAGCAGTAACCCGTCAAAAATAACGTGCTCTTACAAGCCGGTTCTTAAATAATAATAATTTAATTTACTTATTTATTTAAAATTAAACGGTTATAACCGAAAACCGTGAAAAAGTAAAAACGATCATTTTTTTTAATATTTCCCCTGCAGTTTAATGGTACTAATTTGAACCCCGGCGATTAAGCTGGCCGGAACATAAAATGGTTCGCATTTTTGCTTAGTCCTTAATACAACTTTTAAGTTTATTTTTATAAAATATCCCTAAATATATATTTAGTATCGGTCGACGGAGAGGCGGCGGTAGCAACATGCGTTAAACGGCTGGTTGGGGTTTGCTGGTCCAGGTTTCTAGCCTCACCTCCGGCTGTTTAATTTGTTTTTTAGCGATGCATTCAAACTAAATTACCTACGCTACACATTACAGACGGACAAACAACCATATTATTATTTTTGATTTTTAGAACGTCATTCGACCGCGTGTCAAAAACGACAGACGTCAGATTCAAATTAAAATGTCAGACTTGACAATTGGCGCCGCGCCATCTTTGTGTAATAATTATTGAAAACAAGACATCTCACGAGGCCATTTAGTCATAAAAGGCCCACAAAGTGGAGCAATTTTCTTCATTTTTAAACATCGTAGTTTTGGTAAATTATTAATTAATTATATAATTCAGTTTGTTTAACAAGATATGTTTATTACAAGATATTGTTATATTATATTTCATTTTAACAAGATATCCGCATTTAAAATATATGTAACCTAAATTTTAAAATGATATATTTCCGTACAAAAATATTATAAAAACGCAAGAGAAGATATGAGAAAAAATTGTGAAATTTGCTTACTCTGCCAGACAATCGCCTTAAGTGAATGTGCTTCATGTTTCAAGTAAAAGAATCGAGATCAACAGACAACAAGAAATAAACGTATGCATAAATAAACAAAATGTGATTTAATTAATTTAATTAAATATTAATAAAAAAAAAACAACTCATTAAAGCCAATACAATCAATATATATATATAAAGAATCCCGTGTTTACCTAGCCGCCAAGTTTTCACCACAACCACCCACCGGTGGTTATGGTGGTGGATAGCCCTTAGTGTCACATCGAAAATATGCGAGTTTGGTGGGGGTGGCTGAGCGCGGGTGGGAGTGGGTGAAGAAAATGTGCTTTATGGCACATTGTTTTGTTATGGGAAGGCCGCAAATGCTTCAGATTGTTTCAAAATAGGCGCGCCGACTGGGTCGGTAAGTCTAGAAGGTTCCGGAAAAACCTGCTCTAGAAAGTTCTGGAAGGAGAAGGTTCTAGAAAATTCCCGAAAGTTCTACAGTGTTCTAAACTGAGTGGCGGAATGTGTCGGTGTGTCTAGAAGATTCCTGTACATTCAATAAATTTCTCGAAAGCTCTGGAAGGAGAATGTTCCAGAAGGTTTGCGAAAGACGATCCAAACAGTGTACTAAAAAACTACGCGTGCGAAGCCGCGCGGGCACAGCTAGTATTCTATAAATATTTACACTTCGGGGAAAGTTATAGTTTCGCTTTTATTTGAATAAAGTAAATATTTATGAGAATAAAATATTTTCAAAGTGCAGTGAGTGTCCTCACAATATTTGTGTATTTTAAAGTTTGTTTGCCCTATTTCTCAACCCACTGCACCCCGTGAATGGTCGCGGTTAACAGGGGCAGTCAGTTCACATTATCTGTTGGCGTGAAGGGTTGGATTATTTTAAAGCTTAGTAAATTTAAAGCATTCAGAAATTAATGGAAATTTGAACAAAATAATTATTTTGAATATCTGTATCTATTTTCTTTATATTATAGCCAAATTGAGTCTGACTGTCTTGACTGGCCCGCTGGCAACTTGGATACGAGTTCGAAAATTTTGATTTCTGAATCTGATTAAAAGCGTCGACATTATCGTATTTAAAAATAAATATACAACTTCGTACGTTGGTATGTGGTACGAGTTAATTGTATTTCTACGTTGTTAGTGTTACGGAACGGCTACTGTTAGAGGCAAATGAAAGAATTTTACATTTTTTACAACAAAATTTATTAATTTATGGCGTCTCATCCCATAAATACATAACCACCAATCTAGGTTACACACAAACGTAGCGAGTCTGCTGCGTAGACAAAACTGGGGCAGCAGTGACGTGAGCCATCGACACAGGTCGATGCCTGGAGCACCGTCAGCACACGCATACAGCCAGACTTCAAGAGAGTTCGTTGTTCCCAAAACATATAAAAATAGCCAACGCCCTGTACGGGCATGTCAGTCTCTCAACTACCCCCGACGTAGGCCGGAGGCCCTGTTCCGTCGAGTCTTTATCATTGTCTTTATTATCGTAATTATGTTTAACTTGTAATTGTTTTACAGAGTAAATAAATTAATCAAACATTCCACGACTTTGGAGAATTCCCGTTACATAACGGGTGGTGACCATAAAGCAACCCTCTCCTCATTCATCGATCACCGCAAATTGGTGACTACGACGCTCACCTTTACCTCATTCACCTTCATACCTTCTTTCATTCATATCAATTTCCTAATTTGCACTAATTGTCACTCTTGAATATTTCGCAAATAGATAGTTAGGCACTTTTCTATTTAACTTTTCTCTTGTTTGTGAATAGCGCTTGTTTACGATCAGTCCCGCGGATTCACAATCTGCTCTACGGCATCGCGTTCTATCACAACAACAAACTGGCTTTACAGCGGGCCTGTCATATCTTATATACATAATGTCGTTTCGCGTAGTTTCTAGAATGACCAACTGACTTCTTCGCATTTCCAAGATTTCAAATTTATTGTAAAACATGCAGAGTGCTGTGCAACCCTTGATTACGTACAATTCCTTCCGCTTGTGCCATCTCGTGATAATTTTTTTTTTATTTTACGCTTCAACAGGACAAGGGGCCCAATTACAATTACAATTACAATTACAGAAACACATCACAAAACGCCCAGGCTTGAGTAAATCGCTTAGATTAATTGCGACCTCACCGGGAATCGAACCCGGAACCCTCGGTGTGAGAAGCCTGTGTCTTGCCCACTGAGCTACGAGGGCAGCCAATATTGAAAAAAATAAATACATCATACATAACTAGCCGTAGAAATATAGCGGACTATGTAATATTATTTAAAATTGCACACAATTTAGTTAATACTCCAGATGTCCTTCAACGTCTATCGTTCCGAATCCCAAATCGTAATAGCAGACAGTCACCTACTTTTCATCTTTGCGTCTTTGCAATTTCAATTGCAACGTATGGAAATAAAAACATTTGTTTAAGTTCTATCTTTTTAATTCCAATCTGCGCCAATTCCATTGCAAAGGCTTTAGATTAAATTTGCTTGAACAGCTAGAGATCACCAAACAGCAAGTAGATAAGAAAACCATAATAAACAAACAATTCAATATATATAAATCCCCTCTAATGGACATTTTCAAATAACCTATAATTAAAAAAATATTTGTTAGGATTTGCTGTAAATATCCCTCTTTTAATAGACATACTAGAGATTTTTATTAAATCACCAACGCAGAAAAGCATCTGAGACGCCAATTTCAAATCCCCGCATTTGAAAATTTTCGTAAGTGCACAAATATAAGAATATCACATTTATATAAAATTATTGTAAATCTATCAACTTCCTTGTATATATTTATTACCTATCAATAGTGTTTGAACATAATTGTTCATACAATTACATAGCATCTCTTTTCAATCCTTTTCATATAAATACATGCTGTTGAATTAAAATATTTAGTTTGATAATTGCCCTCACAAGGCAAAACGTGTCTCAGAAAATTAAAGAATTGTTTTTATTTCCATATGTGTGATTATGGAGTTCTATAAACTTATCTCTAAAACAATAAATTTATACATTTCCAACATTACTTTCTCCACGAAGTCAAAACTGAAAGTATTTAAACATTGCATACTACCAGCACTGATGCCTTCTCTTTTTCTCCTTCTCGTGCTTTATTCTTATTTAACGGACAATAGCTGTCGTATTGGCTGTCATCCCTTTATTCCCTGCGAAACGGACATCTCCACAGTGGACCGATTACTGTATCTCCCTTAAAAATAATGTAGGTCAATACCTTTACCCTGTTTATTTGTATAATACACATTTCATAAATTAGTGTTTTCAACAACAAAGCAGAAATATTTATTATTGTATTAATACCAATTGCAGATCCTATATGAACTCAAAATCAACCTACTTTTTTCAATTTTTCAGCTTCAAGGATAAACCAACGCGACAAACATATAAAATAAATATTAGGTCCTTACATATGAAATTGGCGTTTAGTATGGGAGGAACATAAAGCCGATTTTTTTTTTATTATAATATTTTTATTTAATCAAAGTATGTACCATTGCTATCTATGCACTTTTGCCATCTCATAGGTAGTTCATCGGTCCCTTTACTAAAAAAACCATTCGGACGGGAATCAATAAAATCTTTGAAGGCGGTTTGGACTGCCCCATCGGAGTTGAATTTTTTCCTTTGCAAGAAGTTATCCAAATTTCGAAAAAAATGGTAATCTGTTGGGGCAAGGTCCGGAGAGTACGGTGGATGTCTTAGACATTCCAATTGAAGCTCCTCTAATTTGGTAGCCGTCTGTTGTGCAGTGTGTGGTCTAGCGTTATCATGAAGCAGCAGTGGGCCTAGAGCGATTAACCAGCCTCGGTTGTTTAGCAGCTAGCTTTTCCATCATGGTTTGCAGTTGCTGACAATAGACATATGCCGTAATCGTCTGGCCAGATTTAAGATTTAAAATCCCTTCATTATTGTGCCGGTTGAGTAATGCAACGCAGCAGTCAACGCGCGTTTGTTGATTTGCTTCACTCAATTCGTGAGGTACCCACCTTTCAAGCTTTTTCACCTTACCAATTTGCTTCAAGTGGATTAAAACAGTTTTTATCACTAACACCGCAGCCTGCAGCTAACTCGGATGTGGTTTGCGATGGATCCGCTTCCACAATAGCCTTCAATTCTTCATTATCAACTTTGGTCTCCGGCCGTCCACGGGGCTTGTTCTGCAGGTCGAAATTTCCAGAACGAAAACGTTGGAACCAAAAACGCACCGTGTTTTCTTTTGCGGCACCGTCGCCATACACATCATTAATCCTTCGAGCCGTTTCTGCAGCACTGGTGCCACGGTGGAACTCGTACTCGTAAATAACGCGATATTTCAAGTTTTTCATTTTGTAAACTGAGTGACGCAAAGAAAAAAACAATTGAGGAAAAAACAAATGAATTATAATTTTCAAAACAAAAATACATGAGTAAATAGCTGTATAAATTTGGATTTGGAATTCCTAACCAAAGAGAAGATATTTGAGATCAAATTTGCCAGTACGGCAAAACACCAATTTCATATGTAAGGACCTAATATTTTACATACTCGAGTATTAATTACATAATAAAAAAATTTTATTGTCTCCATGGAAAAAAGGTAGAGAACCACTGACTTAACTATGTGATCCACAACCAACGTATCCATGTTCCGGTATTTTAAGGCGACAGTCCTAACTAGAGAGTGGGCGCACCAGAAACAAACTTCTCACAATAAAATAAAATGATATGATTTATCGAAGTACAATCTCCAATAAATTATAGCTATTCTCTTCGTAAAGTTTGAAAATAAAAAGTTTAAGCTGGGAGGCGTAAGCACTTTCAAAGTCTTCAATATGTAAGGGATAAAAGTAATTAGTGAGGAAACGTATCCTGATTCCAGGATTTCCAATAGGCAGGCACTGCAAAGAAAGTTTCAGAATGATCGCTAGAAAATTGGGCGGCGCATTTTAAGATTACTTAATACATGTGGGTTAAATTGACTGAAGGATAGTCTTTAATTTATCAAAACAATTTAGATAAATAATCAACGTAGCGAAAAAAGACCGAAAGACTGCCAACTACGTGAAGCTCTATTTACGGTCGTATTAAATTGATTATAGCTTAGTAAAATAAATTATGTGCGAACCAGCATTACGAGCTGTATCTAACGCTATACGAGTACTGCCCAGCTTAGATAAGGGGCAGTAACAATAATGGTATTAGGAGAAAGCAAGATTCAAGTGTCTAATCTAAAAATCTAATTATCCTGCCTTTTGTATTTTTGTATCTAAGAGAATTCTAATGAGAACATCAATTAAATAAAATATTTAAAAAAAAAACAATGTAACTAACTGCCTTTTAAATAAACAAGACGAAATAAACTGTTTCATAGCGCCCAATTAAGATGATTTTTCCCACTTAATATCCGTAAAATTTAATTAATCAAAACATTTGTCGGTCGTTTTTCCACATTTTATATATTTTATTTTGGTGAATTGTACGGAACTTATACTTGCGTACGATTTGAAAGATTCATGTGACGACTCAATTATGTCCGCTTTAATTCAAACCGTAACAGCATACATTGATTAATTGGACTAATTTGACAGTATTAACTGAAAATGACGAGCCACATGTGTGTATTTAAAATTTGTGGATTTATTTATTTTTTGCGAGAACGAAACATATCCCAATGCACACACACGCGCCGTGGAAACTGAATTAATCGGATAGCTCATATTTTTATTTATGTCATATATTTTTTATTTTATTTTTTCCTCTAGTCCACAAACGCTGCGGGTATTGATATGATATCGAACGTATAACGCTGCATTAAACTTAATAACCGATGAAAATTATGCAGAAATTAATATGTTATTTCCTTTGATGAAAACTTATTTCGTTTTATGCGATGGAAATAAATAGATGTTTCATTAAAATAACACAAATATATCAAAGTTTGACGAGATAGCGCCACCTACCGGGTCCAGTTGTGAATCTAAACCATCCAGGGACTCATTCATTAAAATTCATTAAAATCGGCCCAGCCATTTAGGAGGAGTTCAGTGACATACACACGTACAGAAGAAGTACATTATGTAAAAATGAGGAGTATAAATAAAATCAAAGGTAGAAATAGCAAAAAAATAATGCAGTCATCGAGGATTACTAATTTAAAATGTACTGATTCGAGATTTTATAGGAAATATAAGCCTATAGATTCATAGGACATATGTTTTTTAAAGATACATAAAATCTAGAATTCTAATCCTCGGTGACTTCATTCATAACATTTTAATTTTTTGGATATTGCTGCCTTTGCTTTTATACCCTTTATATATTAAGATTTTCTCCTGTGTACGAATTTTCAACAGAATTTGCTTACCTGTTTTTATGAATATCATCCCTTTTCCGCTAAATTGAGTCTGAATTTCGAATTCTCTAATACACCGAATACCCTTTTCGAGAATATTCCAGAATTTGCCTTAATACAATACGCCCACACATGCACTTGTCTCCCACGAAGAGTTTTATCGATGACGCAACCTATATTATCAATTTTGTTGTACTCCTTCGGAACCTTTTAGATTCAAGAATATTAAATGATTGATGTTATCTTTCTAGAACTATGTACACGGATTTAGATCACAGTATACTATGCATGTGATCCAATTTAGAGATGAAATCGTAAAAGCCATTTGTCAAAATTACGGAAACAATCACACTCAAGGGACGTATATAACCAATTTTGAAGAAGAAAAATGTTAGAAGCCTAAACAAAAATGTCTGTATGGGTCTGGGATTTGGTCGCTGAAACAACTAGAGCGTAGGAAGATAGACGCATTAGAGACGCGGTGCTGGCGGCATATGCTGCGAATCTCATGGACGGCTTATATATAAAACAAGATACATTTCACAAGAAATAAATGAGCAAAATCTATCTTCAATAATACAAATACGCACATTTGAATACTTGTTGGACATGCGATAAGATGTACGGATTCAATGAAGCGACTGATGGTAAGAGGCAAAAACAGTCTACACTAGAAAATAAATTGTTTATTAAAATTCAAACAATTAAAACAATGGATTTGGATAAATAAGAGAAAAATAAAAGAATATTCAAATAGCCAGATTTCAATACCAAAAAATATTTTTTTTAAAAGGACACGTATAGACTGAAGAACTGTGCAAAAAAATTACAAACAAAAAAAAACATGGAAGAAATAACAGTAATAAATAATAACCGTTAAAGAAATTAATGATCAAATTAGAAAATATACTAATATAGAAACATAAAACATAAACTATCAAAGCTTTACCAAATTTAAAAGATTATTTCATCTACAAAATCCATTCTCCAGATTGCGTTAGACAGCACTCAAAAAGGAAAACTTAAATACTTACCATTGCTGAAAACAACAGCCCAGCTCCACTATACAAATTTATGTAGGTGTACCGAAACTGCGGTAGGTATGGAAAATCTCTCTTTTTTTCTTTTTCACAGATCTCAACACAAGCTTTCTCTTGTTTTAAATGTTTCATTTTTCAAATCTCAAACAATTCAAAAACAATTAAGGTAGGTAGGTACTTACCTACATTCTATCACTTCTAAAGCTGAAAATGTAAATGTGAATATGATGTAAAAAGAAATTGTAAATGTGATGAGTTTCCTTACATTTTATAACATCATACATTGAATCATTCATTATCTTATATCTATAGATAGAAGGTAAGGCATCTTATTTAAGCCTCAAGGCATATTTATAAATAGTTTTTGTTTTTATAATATTTTATAAATATGATTTTGGCCGTAACAGTAGGTGTTAAATGGTGTAATGAATTGGATTCTCAAATCAAGCTAGAACGTTAAATAAATAAATATTATAAATTTTAAAAAATCAAAGTAATTATCAAGTGACATCATCATTCTACGAGTAACTTGCAATTCATTTTGGCTCGCATCATAATTGTGCAGGTTGATATTGTGCACAACCTGATTTTGTTCAGTACAAAATGTTAATTCCCTTACGCAGTGAAAACTCTTTTTAGGGGTTAATTAATATATTGCTAAGATAATGATGTAAAGTAAGATTAATTTGTTTAAATTATCTTTATTAAATTAATTTAACAAAAAATGGCCGGGTCTGACAAAGTGTGCAACCGACACTCGTTTCAGGAAGTTTTCAGGTACCTAAGCTGAATATCGGAATAGATGGCACCGGATGCGCAGTTAGGCTGTAATGTCATCGTTATTAGCGACCAAAACTTCACAGTCAAGAGCAGAACAAAGGAGAAAAAGAAGTAAAAATATGAAAAAAGACATGTATCATGACGTGTACTCCGCCAACCCCTGCGTAATGGGCTAAGTAAGCTATTGTTTTCAATACCACGAATGAGGCATTTACATGAAATTCCAAACAAAATTTGAGACTTCTGAATTAAATAAATGCGTAAGTCTTAGTAATCCCACAATTAAACGATTACCTAACACGTGGCCACCGATTCAATGTTCCCATTATCGTCACTCCTTCAGGGACCACGTCCTGTAAAGGGCTTTGGGTTCGTTTGCTGTTCGAGCAGCAACAGTAAGTTGTTGAAATGTGTCACAATGGACGTACGCAATTAAAGGAGTTAAATTAAACAATGTTAATATTAGATAATCTTAGGTCCTTACATATGAAATTGGCGTTTAGTACGGGAGGAACATAAAGCCGACTTTTTTATATTATAATATATTTATTTAATCAAAGTATGTACCATTGCCATCTATGCACTTTTGCCATCTCATAGGTAGTTCATCGATTCCTTTATTAAAAAAACCATTCGGACGGGAATCAATAAAATCTTTGAAGGCGGTTTGGACTGCCCCATCGGAGTTGAATTTTTTCCTTTGCAAAAAGTTATCCAAATTTCGAAAAAAATGGTAATCTGTTGGGGCAAGGTCCGGAGAGTACGGTGGATGTCTTAGACATTCCAATTGAAGCTCCTCTAATTTGGTAGCCGTCTGTTGTGCAGTGTGTGGTCTAGCGTTATCATGAAGCAGTGGCCTAGAGCGATTAACCAGCCTCGGTTGTTTAGCAGCTAGCTTTTCCATCATGGTTTGCAGTTGCTGACAATAGACATCTGCCGTAATCGTCTGGCCAGATTTAAGAAAGCTGTAGTGAACGACACCAGCACTAGTCCACCAAACGCTCACAAGTAACTTTTTTGGAGTCAATTTTCGCTTGGGGCATGGTTTGGCTGGTTCGGCAGGGTTCAGCCATTGCGATGAGCGCTTCCAATTATCGTACAGGATCCACTTTTCATCACAGGTAATGATTCGATTTAAAATCCCTTCATTATTGTGCCGGTTGAGTAGTGCAACGCAGCAGTCAACGCGCGTTTGATTTGCTTCACTCAATTCGTGAGGTACCCACCTTTCAAGCTTTTTCACCTTACCAATTTGCTTAAAGTGGATTAAAACAGTTTTATCACTAACACCGCAGCCTGCAGCTAACTCGGATGTGGTTTGCGATGGATCCGCTTCCACAATAGCCTTCAATTCTTCATTATCAACTTTGGTCTCCGGCCGTCCACGGGGCTTGTTCTGCAGGTCGAAATTTCCAGAACGAAAACGTTGGAACCAAAAACGCACTGTGTTTTCTTTTGCGGCACCGTCGCCATACACATCATTAATCCTTCGAGCCGTTTCTGCAGCACTGGTGCCACGGTGGAACTCGTACTCGTAAATAACGCGATATTTCAAGTTTTTCATTTTGTAAACTGAGTGACGCAAAGAAAAAAACAATTGAGGAAAAAAGAAATGAATTATAATTTTCAAAACACAAATACATGAGTAAATAGCTGTATAAATTTGGATTTGGAATTCTTAACCAAAGAGAAGATATTTGAGATCAAATTTGCCAGTACGGCAAAACGCCAATTTCATATGTAAGGACCTAATATTAGATGATATCATCAAGATTTTATATTATAATCTGGCGAATGTATTTTGAATACATGGGTTAGTATTTCATAGGTACTTTATAGTTCCTATATTTTGTCTAAATTTTTCAGAATTTTCGAAAAATATTTTTTTTAACAAACAGACCGTCAACAGGTCGTTATTGATCCTAATAGTGAAGACTATATTTTTTCGTAACACAGCTTTTTTAATATTTCAAATAATATAGTAAATAATTTGAATTAATACATTTCACCATTCACTGAAATATTTGATTTAAATCAGAGAAAATAGACAAAAGCGAAAATGAACAAGTCGCAAATAATGATTGCCAATGCCTTTAAAAATTTAGGTAATTTAAAATAAAAATATTATCTTTATTATAAAGGACACACGAATTGTATAACGAAACTGTTGATAGTGTTTATCTAATCGCCGTGTTTAATCTGGCAAAAGGCCACCTGTTGGGTAGCGAATACTTAACGGACAGTGATTGACTGTAACTACATTGTTTGGTCACTCGCCTAAGTGCCACTAAGTGGACGGGATTCGAGTCTCATCAAGGAGTCTAATAAGTGACTTCTGTTTTCCGTAGCAAAGGTTCAATAAGAATATTAGTGCGACACGTTCGGCGCGGATGCACTTCTATTTTATATATTTTTACTCCCTTTATATTAACTCGTGGCGTCTGCTTGCTTGCTTGCTTGCCGGCTTGCCGTCGAAAAAACTTTTGATCGATTTTTAACCCTTTTCCCGTGATCCAATCGAGCTGAAACTTGGCAAGTAGACTCGTGGCGACGATCAAGAAGATCTATCAAATTTTCGTTAAAAATAATAATAATTATAGTGTAATTTCGGATTTTTAGAAATTTTATTGGTTTTTTCAAATTGGAATCATTAGAAAAGTTTGATTACTAGCAACGGCGGCCCGATAACGTCGCGGAATATTTTCTAAATTTGAATTACTCCGTCGGTACGCATAATAGGTACTTCACTACGAATGTCGAAAATCTAAATTGACTGACAAATGTTTTTTGAATTTAATCTTCAAAGCATGAAGTGTCTTATCTCAAACATCTGACATTTTAGAAATATATTAAATCACTGTAAGTTTAGTGTTATGTTATATGTTTTAATTCGTCTGTAATTGTTGTTATATTTTACAAAGAAAGGGAGTATAATAAAAACTTGGTTTTTATGGGTTACTTTTTTAACCATTAGGTATGATTAGTTTTTTAATATTACGAAATAATAATTATAGTGTAATTTCGGATTTTTAGAAATTTTATTGGTTTTTTCAAATTGGAATCATTAGAAAAGTTTGATTACAACAAGAAAAATCTAATCCACGAAAAAATATTTGGCTACTACCGGGATCCCGGCTAGTAATTCTAATTGATTAATTAATTTGGTTTTAAATTTCACAGAACTCTATTCTGAAAAAGTTGCAACTTCACAATAAGAATGTGTTCTTGAATATTATAATATATGTATTTCACCTCTCATCTCCATTCACTTATTGCTATATAATTACAGCATAAAATGGATTCCAGCCTAATTGGATATTTATATGTTTATAATAATTATAACAATAAAGCTAGTCAGATACGTAATTTGACATCAAAATGTGTCACTGTACTCGGTTAAGGGGATGATATGGATTATTCGAGGGGTAAAATGAATTTCACGGCCGCTGGTTAACGCTAAGTGAGGATTACTTTATCCAAGATTTCTGAAAACTTATCAGCAAAAGCAATCAGTCAGAGTGTTGGAATAATGATTGGTGAATTGTTGTTCAATAATACGATATAGAGGTTGTCTCATAGCTAGTATCAAAAATTTTATAGGTAGATTCTTGCCTTGATAATGAGTCTAAAATAATCAAGCAATCGTCACCTAAGATCATAGGTTGTGCATTTTTTTTTTCAATATTTATGAATTATTTATTGCGAAAAATTGAACTGTGATTACAGAAACTTATATCAATTATGAAAAATTCATTCATAATTAATACAACTCAAATAAAATGACAAAAATCTATAAAGTAAAAAAAATATTTTCAATTTCAAGAATTTTTATCATTTTATTCGACTTATATTAATGCGAATAAATTTTTCATAATCGATAAAATTGTAGTTCTACTTTTTGCAATAAAAATCAGAAAAATTGAAAAAATGCACACTTTGATTTTGCATATCTCCATATTAGATCATGGTTGCTTTATAGTTCATGAACATTATCGACTCATTATCAAGGCAGGAATTCACATGGAAAATTTTTGCTGCTAGCTATGAGATACCCTGTTTATAGCAATCTTTTTGTAAAATTTGATTGACATGAAATATATTATTTTAATAATATTTGATCTGTACGAAGAATGAGTTATTTTTATGGCTACCTCAGCAAAATTTGTCAAGTATATAGCACGTAAGAAAATTTCGATACACATTTCCATACTTTTAGTATTATCTTTAATTTTTAAATTAATTTCGTTATATTTTCACCTATAAAAGATATTTCTCGCTAAGCAGAATCACTGGAGCTTAAATTAAATACGCCAGGCTACCATTCCGAAAGACCGCCAATTATTCGGCAATATACACATACCTAATCGTGCGGAGGCGTATGTAGCAGCGCACGACAAATCCCGATAGGGATACTTATTTGGCTGAGCCTTTATTAATCTAGGCTTTGTACAAGTTCAAAGGAAAAAAAACGTATTCTAACCAGAGGTGATATAGGTAAACCATCGAGAGGTTTTGTATGACTCATGCAAAAATAATTCTCAATATATGTGTATTTCTTTCTCATTTGCATTACCATTGGATCCGTATAAAAGAAGAAGCCAGATGATAACAGAATGAGTTGACCCATACCAAAGCTCTCAACGGTTGACCTATATAATAACGCATATCTTAGTCGCCGACCAACAACTTTGCGCGCCATTTAGTTATTTGACAGTGTATATAGCAAAAGGTGAGACAGCCGATAAAAACGTTTTTAAATATAGAATATACAGGGCGTCTCGAAGCTAGTAGCAAAAAATTCGGCGGAACCTTCTCTATTCAATTTTAAATAGAAAATATTCTAAATATAATTAAATGAATTTACTTAGTTTATCATCACTTAACCGGTTTCGGAAACAACGTTCCTTCGTCAGGGTATACTTAATACTAATTAAACTTTACAAAATTATGAACAATCTTACCTCGATGTCAAGTGTCCAAGTAGGGGGTAAATAGAAATAATAAATAGCGAAATAAACAGGTGATAGGGTGAAAAGGGTTATATTCAAGATAGGACTGTAAATTAGATTTTTTTGGTTATTCATAGTACATTCATTTTTATTTATGGATTTCTTAATTTCTAGGGCTTCTAAATTGATGTCTACTTTTAATATCAATGTGAAGAAAATTGACTCCTGTATTTTTATCAAAACTATGATTATTCTCAAAATGTGATTGGAAAATTCTGAAAATTTTGAATTATTTAAGCATCTTATATGTTCTTCAATCTTAATATCAAAATTACGACTCGTTTTTCCAATATAAAAAGAGGGACAGTCATTACATTTTAGTTTATAAACACCGAGTGACTCAAATTTGTGATCTTTATCTTTAACATTTCTCAGAAAGTTACCAATATTATTTTTTGTACAGAAAGCTGGTTTAATGGTGGGAGGGAGGTTTTTCGATCATTCAATTGAAAAAATGTTAATATATAAAATTCTACGCCATTGTTTAATAAAATTCTACGCCATTGTTTAATATCATCGTTATTCTTAAAAGATCATTGAATAAAAACTTATTTGTGGCTATTTTATTAAGTTTTTTGTTTAGAATTTTATCAATCAATTTAGGAGAGTACTAACCATTTTTTGTAGCGATTTGTTTTATTGAAAATATTTTTTGCGCTTTGTGAAATACGCACAGTTACGGAGAAAAACGACATCAAAGTTGACACATTTTTCAATATTTCTGATTTAAATTCTATAAAACGTTGGACTGTCACTATAGTAACTTATATGTGATATTAAAAATTCGTTCGCTTTAATAGATTTCTTTAATACATCGCTTGACATCAAAATAACATTCAAATCATTTTATTTGACTTGTAATAAAGCAAGTGAATTTTTAAAACTCAAATTAAATTTCTTTCATGAAAGTCTAACGTTTTACAAAAGATAAGCCAAAGATATTGAGAAAAAATGCAAATTTGATGTCACTTACCTCCAAAACTATCGACATTACACTCAAAGTGTCTATTCAAAGAATGGAAAAGGTTCCCCCGAAGTTTCTGCTACTAGCTGTTAGACTATAACAAATGAAAATATAAAATAAATAAAAATCACTTAGTTAAACACCACATATATTTATTTTCAAATCCAACCGGGTTTCCTACGACCGTAGCTTCTTCAGGGAGAATCTTAACTGCCTAAACATTAAAAAATTATGTGTTTATATACTAGTGTGAAAGGTGAAAGGACGGAGTGCCAATAGTGGGGGTAGGGGGTGGGATTTCGCAGGGAATATTACTATTAAGAGGGAACATATTTAAAACCTAACCTGGTTGGATTTGAAAATAAATATAAGTGGTATTTAATTACTAAAGTGATTTTTATTTATTTAATTATAATGTCTCACCACCAAGTGTTTGCTTCCTTCGAAAAAATGAAAATATTGTTCAATTTATATTATTAATTAAAAATTAACTAGAAAGTCACAAATAATAAAGTTTTTGTTTACGTTTCGAAATTTGAGATTTATTTATATCAAAATATATATTAGCTTCTTTTCACAAAATAAACCACTCTTCTTATTCACCCTTTTCATATGTAGGGTATAAACGCAAAGACAGCAATTTCCAAAAACATGAAAAAATGTTTGGAATGCAGTCACTGAGGATTAGTAATTTAAAATTAACTGAATTCTAGACTTTATCTCTATCCCATGAATTTATAAGCTGCTTTATAGAAAATCTCGAATTCAGCACATTCCAAATTGGTAATCCTCGATGACTACATTATTTTTTTCGGATATTGCTTTTCTGCCCCGCAAACGTAAAAATGTAAAAATATATCCCCCCCCCATTGCACGAACTATTGTGCCATTTAGCTTTCAATCTTGCATGACGAGACAAAGTTGGACAGATCACCCACGACTGCGATGCTACGTTGATTTTTTCTGATTTTGCAGATTTTTACTCTCTTTACGTGGCGTCTATCTGTTTCTTTGAGGCAAAAACTTTGGATCGATTTTTAATCCTTTTCCCGTGATCCAATCGAGCTGAAACTTTGCAAGCAGACTCGTGGCGACGATCAAGATCTATCAAAATTTCGTAACAATTTTTTTTTAACAATTATAGAATAATTTAGGATTTTTTGAAATTTTTAATGGTTTTTTCATACAGCTTACTCATTTGTATGAAAATATTTCGACGCATCTGGTAGACACTAGACCTGATTATAGTACAATTATGGATTTTTGGAAATTTTCTATTACTTCCTTACGTAGAGTCGCCCGAGCGAAGCCCAACGCGTAGATAAAGCGAACCAGTTTCCACTAGTAAATGAGAAAGGGAGTATAATGAAAACTTCATTTTTATGGGTTAGTTTTTTATCCCGCGATACCTGGTCTCCATTCGGCGGAGAGAAGCGAGCGTGACGCGGCGGCAGTGGGATGCTGCAGGCTGGACCCTGGGCAGACGCTATCGACCGGCGCCGAGGGTTCTGGGTTACTAGCGCGACGCGGCCATCCACCGTGCTCAGGCACGCCGGGAGCCTACCAGCGCACAGCGACGGCGATCTCCACTCTTGCGAGACATTTTTCCGTTTGCATTTTGTCCTAAAACCTTCGCTCTGGATCTGACACAATTCTATTTTAACCCTATTCCACACGCCGTACCTTAGGAACAACAAATTGTCATCTAATATTTTCATAAAACTGAAATATTGAGCTTCGAATTTTTTATTTTATTCTTTGAGTAGGATAACATGAATGTATGTTTCCTAATAAAAATATATCTAATAAATATATATTTCATCACATATTTGTTTAGCTTCCTATTAAATGTTGTTATATTTTTTCATCCCTATGTGCGTAATTGTATTTTGTGTTTTCTTCCTTAAAGGTCTTATTATTGTTCATTACCCTTTAAATACGTTTTGATTTTATCTTTTATACTTATTTTTGGTTTATTTTACCTTCGTATCTTATTTATCTGGTATACTGATTTAATTATCTTTATTTTAAAGGTCTCCAATTGTTACAGTTTGCTTGTGTACTAATCATCGTTTATATATATTGTTCATTTCTATTGTTCATTTATTTTATATTGTTATATTTCATATAGTTCATTTATCTTAAATATGTTCTAATAAAATAATTATTTTTAATTATTTACTGTAAAACGTGTTTTCAGTTAGGTATATAAAAATCCTTTTAATTTTATTGTACTGTAAAAGCCCATTAAGGCTAAACCCCCTGTTATTAATAAATAAATTTCATTTTTTCTACTTATGCAGTGGTTATTCATGTTGTTTTTTTCTTACGAATGATAAATATTTCTTATGAATGAATACAAAAATTTTGTGTCCATTAATTAATTTTATATTAAAAGAGAGATACACCAAATTTAAGCATTTGTAATTTTTTAGGATCACTTTTATTCTTGAGTATAGTTTTCATTTCAATAGTATTTATTCTCAGTGCTTTATTTTTTTTTAGTATAGTTAATTTATTTATGATGTTTACAGTGTTAACTTTATGGTTGGACATACGACATGACTTTTGTCCGTCCTAACGAAGATACAGTGGTGTCTAAGCCGGTAAACGTAAACTCACCCCTCAAAGTGATTTATACATTTTATAAAATTAATTAAACTTTTTAAAATTGTTTTTTTTCTCCTTTCGCCAAATTTTTGATAATGAAATGTTTTTTTTCAATTTCGAAATGTAAACAGTAAACTGATTACTGATTCCATATTTATTTATGAAATATAGCTCTACACTAAAATATATCATTGCATTTATATTAGTTTAAAGATAAAATTAGTGCCAGAATTTTGTTACCAAAATGATTCATCCAAGAGCATCATTAATAATCAGCAGAAAATTGCATTGTAAAAGGAGCAACTCTGTCCTTTTCGAAAGAAAATTCGTTTTTTTTTTTAATTCGTTGGCTTTTTTCACGACATTTTATGTACCGAAAAATCGAAAGAATAAATGAGTAGTTTCAGAATTCATTCAAGCATATGAAATCGATAAGTGATGAAATGAAAGGTGAATAAATACTTGTGAAAAAATGTAACAAATTCATTAAATAGAGAAGTATAAACAATAGGTGTGGTGGTACGTAAGAGTATGTACGAACACCGCAATAAATAAAACAAACATAAATCGTCCATAATAATACAACATTATTGAAATTTTGTCAAGGCATATTTCGGTTATTACAATTAGTGTACAGGGAACAAAGGAGGACAATCGCGCCATTAATCTGCGGTAACACCTGGAGTCGTTATTCAAGGCAGCTAATATATGAAATATTGAATAAAGATTGAATAGAATAGGGATAAAACATAACCACACAAAAATTTATTTACTACTTAGTTACATGTATAACGTCGTTTAAATATGCCTTTATATTACAGTTTCTCTCCCATCTCACGTATATCTTCAGACTATAGAATTCAGCACATATTTTTAATACCAGATATGAAATCTGAATCTTTGGTCGATAGAGTGAGGAATGAACAAATTAGACGTGAATGCAATGCTGGCTGTAGTGCGGTAGATAGAATAAAGAAAGGAGTGCTGAGATGGTTTGGTCATGTGGAACGTATGAACGAGGAAAGGATGGTTAAGCAAATATATGAGGCGAGTGTTGAAGGCAACAGGAATAGAGGGCGTTCGCGAAAGACCTGGCACGATCAGATACTACAAGTATTTGAGGATGGCCCCGTTAAAAGCCGCAACAACTGTAGAACTTATATGAGAAGATGTAAGAATGTGGCCGAAGCAAAAGTGGTGTGCCAGGATAGAAGAGTGTGGCGTTCAATCCTCTCTGTCTACCCCTGCGGGGAAACGGCGTGATAATTAGTTGGTTAGATATGAAAAGCTTCGTCGTATTACGGGGCAGACACTAGAAACAAGTCACCCCCCCTGAAAATGTGCATTATATACGTTATACGTATTACTAATTAATTACTGTTTACTTTTATTCTTTCTTCTCTAGTAGAGTTTTATCACTGTATGTTAAAATAACCTTTATTATCATTGTCTTATCGGTGTCGTCCTAAAATTGTGGGAGATATAACAAATTTTTTTATGGATTCTTTTCTTTTTTATATATTTGTTGGGCACTTACTATGTAATAATGTCTTTCAGACATTTTTTTGGTGAGTTTAAACTTATGTACAATTTATTACTTATTTATGATTACGAAGCTACCGGTTTCGACACGTCCGTGTCATTAACAAGCATTATTTAAACGCTTGAACTTAAACGAAACCGGTAGCGTAGTAATCATAAATAAGTAACAAATTGTACATAAGTTTAAACTCTCCAAAAAAAAGATTATTTTCTTACCATATATTTATGTCTTCCAATGACCAATTAAATAAATAAATATCGTAGTAAACAGTTGTACAAACATTTACGATTGAGAACGTTAAAATTGAAAAATGTGTATCGAATTAACGAGGGCAATACTGAAAAATATTACGCGAATGTTGGTAATAATGGCAACATGAACAAAGAGCTTTGGAAAAAATGCGAAAGTCCTGGAACGATCCGATAAACCAGGAGGACGCTTCAGCCTGAAGCTTCAACACTCAATCAATGAACGAGCATGCGTGAGAAGATACGAGTGTTGTGTATGGGGAGAGAACAATGCCAGGAAATTCTAGTGTATAGCTTTTCGAACGCTGGCATTGTTATTAAGGTGATCGTTATTTTATTTGCAGGAACCTGAAGTAGGTGAACTGCGAACAAATTGCCTTAGTTGCTTCAAACAGGATGTTCTGTCTTCCAGGACCTTATTGCTGGCAATTTTACTTTGAACGAAGACACGGTTTATAGAAACACTAGCTGTGCCCGCGTGGCTTCGCATGCGTAGATTTTAAGTACACTGTTTGAATCGTCATAGAACTTTCAAGAAATTTATTGAATATACAGAAATCTTGTAGACAGACTGACACATTCCGCCACTCAGTTTAGAACATTATAGAACTTTCTGGAATTTTCTAGAACCTTCTTCTTCCAGAACTTTCTAGAGCAGGTTTTTCCGGAACCTTCTAGACTCACCGACACAGTCGGCGCGCCTATTTTGCCTCCCGCCCACGCACATCCACCCCCACCAAACTCACATATTTTCGATGTGACACCAACGGCTATCCAGCACAATAGCCACCGGTGGGTGGTTGTGACAGGTTGTGGAGAAAACTTGGCGGGTAGGGAAACACGGGTTTCTTTATATATATATATTGATATTGATTATTAAATTGTGAGATACGGGAACGCATTTTATTTGTATATACATTTAAAAGACTGTTTGCGAACTTTGAAAAACTATCCAAAAATACGTAACGACTTTGTTTCTAAATTGTGTTTTCGTTGACATATTTTTAATCGAGGCTTAACGGACATATTGTCACGTGGCATTGCTCCGGGAGGAATGAATGAAAACACTGGAAATTAATTAGAGATTTATTAATAAATGTTTAATTAACTATTCGATGTAAAAAGTTACTTAAAGTGAATTAAACTTAACGCTATTGTTTCGATAGTGTTGTTCAAAGTGATATATTACCAGGGGTTCTAACAATTGGTAAATTATTTTTAGCATATCGTAACAATATTATTGTTATTCAAATTCAAATGTAATGTAAATTGTAGGAAAGTTTATGAACATTATCTTTATTTTTTTTAAGAGATGCGAACACGGAATACGTGTCACATCAATATTTTTACTATTTTCAAACTAAGCTAAACGCTTGCGCTATGAAAAATAAGACTTGCTGGTCTGGAGTGAGGTTCGAACCCTCGATTTTTCTTTACACAAGGTGCATGTTTATTTTAAGTTGGGCGATTTTTTCTAGAACACCTTTATTTATAAAAATAATAAATAAAAATGCAATTTATCCAAGTATTGGGTAAGAGATTTTAAAAAAAAAATAACAACTGGCTACATTTCACTTGTTTATTTTTTGGTGACTTACATTATTATTTTTAAGTGGTTTGTAAAAAATATTCACTTTCTCCTTAACTAGACCGAGGTCTGTGGTAAAGGAGTCAGGTTCATCCGTTGTATCCAACAATGGAATCTAAACAATAAAGGTAATCTCTAAATTACCAAAATTAAAATTAATAAAATTATAAGATTTACATAATAAAAATATTATATAATTGACACACATAAAATAACTTCTAAATTACATAAACGTGCGTCTGTCAAGGTTGCAAATAAAAATAATGACGACCACTTGACAAATAAGAATTCACATGACGTCAACACAATTTTTAAATGATGCTTAATAATCCGAAAACCGGTCCATGTTATATAAAAGGTACCTACTTCAGGACGTTCATAAATAATTGTTTATTGAATACATAACATTCTCACTATGACGTCATTCGAAAATTGAGCTTGTGGTTGGGCACGCTGACCTGGTCACCATTTTATAATCGACTCATTAATTTTTCAAATTGCATTTGTTTTTGTCAGGGCAACGCACGACCGGTATTAAAAAGGCAATGTGATTATAAATACAATGAAATATTCAACACTTCTCATATTAAAGGATGTATAATATGTATAATTTTTCTACGTACCATGTGTTTTTGTATTGCGACGTCAGACAAATGAAACACGCAAAATTTAATAATGTTTTATTTTAGGCGCAAAAGTCAAAACACCTGTCGATAGTCTGTGGAACACTTTATATTATTTGCTAGATTATTCGCTCTTCTGTGAAACATTTATTCGCCGGTGATGTTTGTTCGCCCGCTTTCTACGGCGCACACTGTAATATATTCGCGATCTAGCGGTATTTTATTCAAAAATTAAAAAGCAAGCAAATAAAAATTAGTAAAATATACACAGTAGCTAATTACCTAGACTATATGTTTTGATAATTATTTGCTAAATAACAGCACCGGTTTTCATATGACAACCTGGCAAGGTGACACTTGCATAGGCCGTCATTCTGACAGCAACTTTGTTTGTTAATTTGAGTCATTGTGATCAAGAAAAAAAGTGAATTTATTTCGAAGTACAGGTAATAACTAATACACATATATATTTTATCTTCACGTCTATGGCTACTTTATAAAGTAAATTGTATTACAATATATATATTTTATTGCCAGATACAAAGCCATTTACTTGTACATGCCGAAATTGTAATATTTTTGAAGAAGTGTGACTTTGCTTTGATTTTACAAAAAATATCCATGGGTACCCAACGAGAAAATAATTTTATTTACTGCTTTGGTTTATATTCTGTAAGATTTCATTAAATTTGGCGGCACGTGTTTTCAACACTCATACAATATTTTTTAATTTTCTTTAGAAATACCTACAATAATGAAAAGATAAATATTTTAAGTATGGCTTTTAAGTGGCAAAAAAAAGATCAAAACAGGTGCATTTAGATTTTTATAATACAAAAATACAACCAGGTTGATTCGAAAAGCACGCCTTGAGAACTAAAAATTTACGTTAGCAGTCTTAGCGCAAAAATAGATGCGAAGTTGGAGAAAAGCTGTAGAAAATTTTGAAATTTTTGGCTGAACATGATGGGTGGTTTGAAGATATAGTATCATTGCCTTCTAAGTTTCTCGTCCTGCTTCTATCTTTAAGTTCAGCAGGTTTACGAGATTGTACAAGATCAGGTAGGCCTTGGAAGTCATTCGAAAATGTATTTCGAAAATCCAAAAGAGAAAAATCATAGATCTGGTTTCTACAAAAACTCAAGAAGAATTAGCGGTCGTTAGTGAAGTTAGTCTGAGATCATCCGGGAAAAGGGATGCAGCCAATCTAATGAAAGGGGTAGCTGCTGAGTCTCCTGACTGAGCTACTCGAATAAAAAAATCGAGACAAATTTTTGGAGTACCAGAGCCAAACTCTCTCTAGAAGCCGCCTTGACACTAATGGTCAATGCCAAATTGAGTACCCACCAGTATAACACACTGAGACAATAGTCGAGGGGTAAAAAATTAAATATTTATCCAGCTTACCATCTTGTCAAGAAAGCGAAAACAGAGTTCCATCCTTCGCAAGATTCGATTGATTACAAAAATTGAAAAAAGTTATTTTTTACAAGGTTTTATCATTTTATTGAAGTTGTATTGAAGCAAATGAATTTTTCATAATCGATATAAGTTACTGTAATGATAATTAATTTTTTTGCAAAAAATAAGTCAGAAATATCGAAAAAAAATGTAAAATTTGATATTGCATATCTCCATAACTATTGATATTAGGTCATGGTTGCTTGAACATTTTACACCAGTAACCAATTTTTAACCAATCACTTTCAGGGTTTGCGTTAATTATGTGACATGTTGTATATAAAACAAGCTCAATTTGTGCAAATATAAGTCGAATGAATCGACTTTTGTTTTTTTCTTGGATGAAACTCTATGAATGTTCTTAGGTTTTCACGGCCACTCAGAATCTTCACTGTTTACTGGGGTATTATGCCGTGTTGTTACGACCTTTCGGGCCGACGTTTCGGATCCCATTGCAGGGTCCATCATCATCCGAAACGTCGGCCCGAAAGGTCGTAACAACACGGCATAATTCCCCAGTAAACACAAACTTGAAGAAACTCTATAAATTTGAATAAATTTTAGTTATGTGTACATATAAAGAATATATTTATGAACATTCAGGAAAAGTTTCATAAAAATCTATTCAGTACATCCGGATATAAAAATTAAATTAATATACATTGTATTAAGTTCCGCTAGATTTGGAATATATCACAGTGTGCGGCGTTTGCCCGCTGTCAAATAACAATTGTTTTGCTCGTGTACGTTTTCCACGTAATTTATAACCGCTCGAGTTCTGGAAATTTCTGGATTAGTTAGATGCATTAAGAAATAAATGCCTTCAAAGTCTCACGACGATTCGAAGACATTTATCGCCGCAGCATCGCAGGCATATGATGCGAATAATCAAAAAAACGTGTGCATTTACAAAATAAATCCCATTGCCTACCCACTTCAACGGTTCCATATTCAAAATTTCGAAACTGTACAACTTTGACGGCCGCATTGAATTTCGAATGAATGAATGTGTTTTTGTTTTGAAAACGAATATCTGACAATTAAGTCGTTTTAGCAAAAACATCATGAAACAAAAAATAACATGAAATCCTAATACACACGTAAATCATAATTCATTAAACAATTCTAATTTTCCATTCAATAAACAATCATTCGTCAGCTTTTGAATTGAGCATCTTTATGACGGGTGCTCGATTCAAGATGGTCGACAATACGTTATTTATATTGCTGGAACACTGATTTTTAAATTTAAAGACTATCGACAGGTTAGAATGAACCTAATGGATAGTCATTTAAGACAAGGTGATTAGAACAGTTACAATTTACAATAAAACATTAATACATTGTACAATATAAATAAACGATTACAAGATGAACGAAGTTCACATTCTCCGCACGACATAATAGGCACGTAGAGTCCCAGGTCAACTAAATCAGAAAATGTGTACCCGCGCTTTGTGGCTATAAATTTTTTGTTAAGGTTGATTTCCGAAGAGTCCGTCTTACACGCTCAAACTATTTTCGGTCAGGAGCGATATAATTTCTCTCTTAAACTGAGGTTGTGTCATGTGAAATATGTCGATGTTGGGGTTATATGGCGTGACCTCGTTAACACTAACCCTAACGTTGAACACTAATTTCACTAAAGCGAATATATTTTAGTACTTGTTTTTTTTTAAAATAAATAATACAAATAAGTAGTAGTACTTATTATGTTATAGTAGTATATGGGAAGACTTCGGTGGCTGGGTCATGTGGAGAGAATGTCCGAGCATCAAGTCCCTGCTGAACTCAAGGCCAATAGGGCGAACGAGCTTAGGAAGGCCGAAATTAAGATGGAGTGACAACGTCTTCAAAGACATCTCTGCCTTAGAGCTTCGGAACTGGAGAGAGCTGGCACTAGACCAAGATGAGTGAAGGAAGATTATTGAGGAAGCCAAGACCCACTAAGGGTTGTAGTGCCAATAATGGTGATGGTGATGATGAGTAGTATGTACAAATTATATAAATAAAATATATGAGTTATATTTTTGCCCTAAATCAGGAACGTGCTTGTTTTGTTACTCGTATATTTAATAGTAGCATTTTTGTAAGAATTTCGAATGCAGACGAAGCCGCGTTGTCTCGAGCGGACGGTACGACGCGAACAGAAGGGAAAAATGAGCGTTCAGTAGTTGCCACAATGCATCACAAGTGCGATGCCCGGCGCCCTAGAAACAAAGCGGGGCTCCCAGCCGCTGAAAGCATTTTACACCGTGACGTCACAAATGCCGCAATGAAGGAAATGTATGTACGTAGGCACCACTCGGAGCTCCTGACGCAGGGAACTTCATTTCACCTTATGGACATCTATCTGTACCCACAATCCACAATCTGTTCATTCTTTTGATCTCGTATAATAAATATTTTATTACACTCATCGAGATGTCAGCTGGCTGTCTTGGAGATGTCGACAACATCTTAGTGAAATGTTTCGTATATTTTCAGTATATTAAAAATTTTCACGAACACCATAAAAATGTTGGATATTATCCTCAGAGGGAAATCATTAAGGCGATCGTCCGGCAGAGTGAGAAAATTTCACCATTTTTTCTCATATCTTCTCTTGCGTTTTTATCACATTTTTGTATGGAAATATATAATTTTAAAATTTATTCATTAGGTTACATATATTTAAAACACAGATATCTTGTTAAAATGACACAAACAAAATCATATTATAATTAATTAATAAATTACCAAACCTTCGATATTCTAAAAGTTAAGAAAATTGCTCCACTTTGTGGACCTTTTATGACTGAATGGCCTCGTGAAATGTCTTTTTTTTTCAATAATACTACAAATTAAATGATTATCCTAAATTCATTATAATTATTGCAAAATCTGTTAATTTGTGTACTTACAATTTATGTTTTGAAAAACACTGTTTTGCACTGTAATGATAGTTCAACTTTTTCCAAAAATAAGTCAGAAATATTGGAAACAAATGCAAACTTTGACATTGCATATCTCCATAATTATTGATATGAGGTCATGGTTGCTTTAACATTTTAGACTCATTACATAGGCAGGAATCTACCAGCCAAGTTTCTGCTGCTAGCTCTGGTACACCCTGTATAATAGACTAAAAAACAGGATCGAGAAGGCAAAGAAAGTAGGTACCCACGCCTAAAAGTAAAATAAAAAAAATGGCAGAAAGTTATACTAAGAAAAGAGCATTATTGCGTATTATTTTTGTAAGTAAATTGGGAATATTTGTCTAAAGATGCGCTACAAATAAATTTGAAGAAAAGTACACATCTTATTTCATTACAATATCAATATTGTTCATTAGTCCCTAACCATACCTTTCGGTCCCTAGAACCATAAATTCACAAAATACTAAAATTCTCATAAAATACTACATATAGTGACTGGCCCTTCTGAGTATGACGTAATAAATTAATCACCCATTACATACACTAAGAGGGAATCCAACAGCATCTAAAATATAATGAAGACAAATTATTTCCAAAAGTGACCCTAATTTTATGGAAACACCCATATACGTTTAATTTGCGCAACTTGTATCATATATTATTAGTTTTTTACTACTGCCAACTATCGTTTAAATTTATCATTCCCATAAACCAGGTGGAAATGGGAATGTTACAATGTGTAATGTGATAACTTAAGCCAGCCGTTGAAAGATCGTAAGCCCCATGCAACATGTATAGATTGAATATGTTTTTAGGTTTTCACGGCCGTTTGGAATCTTCTGTTTGTGTTTTCTGGGGTAACATGCCATGTTTTTACCACCTTTCGGGCAGACGTTTCGGATCCCATTGCAGGGTTCCCAGGGTATCAGCGCTGATGACTCTTCTCTGTGTAATTTTCTGAGATATTCTGCCGTGTACGTCAGACTTCTCTGGCCGATATCAGCCCTGATGATGGACCCTGAAATGGCAGAAATGTCGTAAAAACACGGCATATTACCCCAGAAAACGCCAACCAGAAGAAAGTGTTTCGGGCCCAATGATTCTTCGTCAGGATACAACGTATATCTTAATCAAATTTAAATTGGAAGTATGGACAAAATCAAAAATAAATATTAGAGGGTTGAATTAGGAACTAAATTGACAGAAAATTTACCAATTAACTATTTGTAAAAATGATTTGGTTAATTATAATACTTAATTTGTTATTTTTATTTTAGTGGTAACCATTTTTATATAAATATAGGTAAACCTTCCAGAAATTTTGATATTGGAATGAAGGAACACCTACGATGTTTAAATAACAATAACTGTTCTGAATTTGTCAATCATATTTTGAAAACACAGTATTATTTTAATATTAACAAGGGTTCAGAAATTTTACATACAAATAACATAGGATAATATATTACAAATGTATATATGTTAGATATAACATAGGATAAAATAATAAATTTGAGAGATTGTAAAAAGCGTTGATATCAAATTAAATAAACCTACATATAAGTTATCGGATTACTGTGATGAATAAAATTAGGTTGTAGGGACACAGTAATGTTATAATTTCGTAATTTACTACGATTCTCAATACGCGAATAATATTTTTATTATGCATGTGGACATTGGAAATATTTGTTGTAAAAAACATTCTCGTATCGTGTAGTAATGTTTTTATTATCGTAGCAGAAATATTGGCCCCAACATGAGTACATGCGAGCACGCAACAATTGACGAAATGTTTATTTGTGACAATAATAATAGCAATTAAAACATGATTGTGAAGATATCGCGAACAGTTCGTAGTGTGTGAAAATAGACGTGATTAAGGAATTTTGTTTATTTTATGAAACTCAATGGCAATTAAAATTGCAATGAAAACAATTAAATTTGTATGAGATACATAATTAGAGATAAACTAGTTGTCACCCGTCAAAAATGGTACTCGTCTTTGCTTAAGCCCTATTTATAGGATCTTTTTGGCGGGTCACGGATATGCAATGGTGGCAACACCGATAGCGTCCTGCGCTAGCATTCGCGCGGCCGTAGATCACACTCTACCTCCAGCCGTTTAATTTGTTTTTTTAGAAGTGAAATCAAACATAATCACGGACGTTAGTACACGAAGTTACGAAATTATTATGTGTGATACTTCCAAAAGATGTGTTAGCAAGGTATAAAGTTATAAAGTCTTTTTAGAAAATTCAAAAAATACTGCGTTAAAATTATAATATTAGGTCCTTACATATGAAATTGGAGTTTTGCCGTACTGGCAAATTTGATCTCAAATATCTTCTCTTTGGTTAGGAATTCCAAATCCAAATTTATACAGCTATTTACTCATGTATTTGTGTTTTGAAAATTATAATTCATTTGTTTTTTCCTCAATTGTTTTTTTCTTTGCGTCACTCAGTTTACAAAATGAAAAACTTGAAATATCGCGTTATTTACGAGTACGAGTTCCACAGTGGCACCAGTGCTGCAGAAACGGCTCGAAGGATTAATGATGTGTATGGCGACGGTGCCGCAAAAGAAAACACAGTGCGTTTTTGGTTCCAACGTTTTCGTTCTGGAAATTTCGACCTGCAGAACAAGCCCCGTGGACGGCCGGAGACCAAAGTTGATAATGAAGAATTGAAGGCTATTGTGGAAGCGGATCCATCGCAAACCACATCCGAGTTAGCTGCAGGCTGCGGTGTTAGTGATAAAACTGTTTTAATCCACTTGAAGCAAATTGGTAAGGTGAAAAAGCTTGAAAGGTGGGTACCTCACGAATTGAGTGAAGCAAATCAACAAACGCGCGTTGACTGCTGCGTTGCATTACTCAACCGGCACAATAATGAAGGGATTTTAAATCGAATCATTACCTGTGATGAAAAGTGGATCCTGTACGATAATCGGAAATGGCTGAACCCTGCCGAACCAGCCAAACCATGCCCCAAGCGAAACTTGACTCCAAAACAGTTACTTGTGAGCGTTTGGTGGACTAGTGCTGGTGTCGTTCACTACAGCTTTCTTAAATCTGGCCAGACGATTACGGCAGATGTCTATTGTTAGCAACTGCAAACCGTGATGGAAAAGCTAGCTGCTAAACAACCGAGGCTGGTTAATCGCTCTAGGCCACTGCTGCTTCATGATAACGCCAGACCACACACTGCACAACAGACGGCTACCAAATTAGAGGAGCTTCAATTGGAATGTCTAAGACATCCACCGTATTCTCCGGACCTTGCCCCAACAGATTACCATTTTTTTCGAAATTTTGATAACTTCTTGCAAAGGAAAAAATTCAACTCCGATGGGGCAGTCCAAACCGCCTTCAAAGATTTTATTGATTCCCGTCCGAATGGTTTTTTTAGTAAAGGGATCGATGAACTACCTTTGAGATGGCGAAAGTGCATAGATAGCAATGGTACATACTTTGATTAAATAAATATATTATAATAAAAAAAAATCGTCTGTATGTTCCTCCCATACTAAACGCCAATTTCATATGTAAGGA